>JABFOW010000307.1:0-12851 GCA_022817725.1 Archaeoteleia sp. ZL-2020 | reverse complement strand
TTTAATTAATATGTTCATTACATACATAATTTTTATAAATACATTTATTTGAAAATTTTTAGACACTTCATCATGTATATACATTATCCACGATGATAGGATACTTCATCATATATATAGAGTTTAATCATCATACATACATTAGCTTCTGATCACAATGTTTATATATAAGTCACTACTGTAACCTCACTTTTGTTTGTTATTATTATTTAAATCGCTTCCGCAAATTTTGACAGAATTTTGTAAAAAATCACTTATGAACGATAGTGCTGCCTTAAATACATATATCTATTGGCGGTGAGTTTATAAGATTCACAAGTGAGGAAGAAGCAAGTATAGAGAAATATCTAGAACAGAAAAAGAAGGAATGAGAAAGATCATTATTCGAGTCTTAATTTTTTGATGATTGAAATCGTAAAATAAGCTGCAGAAAGAAGGACAGATATATGTAAAAAAACATAAAAGAAACATGAATAAGCCTTTAATATAGTAAATTTAGGTAAAAACAATCCGCAAAGTACGCCACGAAAGGAAATTTATGTTATTTATGTCATTATAACGATAAAAACAAAATATTAGATTTCCGTCTCTTTCTACTCAGCTCTGGTTAGAGTAAAAGATTACTCAAGCGTTATTTCATCTGTCATTTTAAAGGCGGTATTTTAAATCTTGACGCGATTCGCTCTCGCGAATCTTGATTCGACGCGCTAGCATGGTATGTGAGGCGACTACTCACTCGCTATAACTCCAAAATAACGCGCCTCGTCGTCTGCATAAGGACTGTCACGATGGCAAACAGTACTCAACTATATGCATTTTATGATTTTATGCGTGCAATGCGTTTTTATTGAGAGTTCATTATGTAAAACAAATTAAGCAAAGAATGTGAGCGAATTTAGAACAAATGATTATTTATTTTGGGAACAGGAAATAATTTTAAACCATTAATATTTATTTATTTATTTTCAAAATATAGTTTGGAAAGGTTAAAGTGGGGAAATCAGTTGAAGAGAAATATATTTGAATTTGGTGAGAGATTGGTGAGAGTGTGGTTTGACGTTGATTAATTAAATTATGTTTCTCGTTGAGATTGTAAAAAAAGAGGGCGATTATTAAGCAAGGGATAACCCATGAAATGAATCAGCGAGGATATCCATGAAGGACAGCAGAAGTTTTTGAGAATACTGCCGAAAGGCTCGGTCGAGGGGCAACGAGGGTACATAGAGTGGATGGGATTCCCACTCGCCGTCACTTATTCTATTCCCCCGCCTGGACTCATTTTTCTGATCACGGGCACCAATCCTTATCATCGCTGGCGTGACGTTAGCCTTTAATTTGAGGGAAAACTAGAAGGCACCGCGCAGAATTTGGTGCGGTGAGTCGCTTTGTGGACACCTTCCGGATCGATCAGAATTTTCAAAGATTGAGTCAAAGTGTTCCGGGAGATAGAATTTAGGTTCTGGAACACGGAGTTCGAAAAGTGATTGCTCTCGAGAAATTTTGGTGTCGGTGCCGTGCGGAAGTGCTCTGGATTGGATTTTTGACGTTTTAAGTAAGGGAGTGCTCTATCCTTGAGGGGTGACATAATTATGCAGGTTTTCGGGGCTCTCCGCGGTTATTTTTTCGTATTCTTTTCAGCTGAGTAGCGGAACATCATCATCTAATTGCAAATTAATTTTATTATATTTTCTGATTTATATTTATTTATTAGAAAAGGTTCAAAATATCGGTGTTTTGATTGACTAACTATGAATTGGTTTCACTTATTTGTTTTAATTCTATTGACTCTGATTAGGTAATATTAAATTCGTGAACTTGTTTTGAATTTTTGATAGTAAAATATCAACTCATTTGAAATTGATAAACAGCAATTAGATGTAAAAAAGATTGATTAATTGTACATGCGAATTTCGTTGAGCTTACAGAAGTTAAGTATTGCTTTTAATCTAATTTATTTGTTTATTTAATTTATTTTTTATGATTTAGGGCTTTGCAAAATTATAGCATTACAAGTTTTAGTTTCAACATTTATCTGTCTTCCACCGAGAGCTTTCAACGTACGAATTCTTTAGTCTAAAGATTGTGAGAGCGTCTCCCACGTAGCAAATTCCGTTGACGCTTCCTGTTTTACCTCCCAATCTAACTTTTTATCAAATTTGCCTGTTAATATATACAATACTAAACCGTCCCAATGATCAACCGGACAATCTAAAGTTTTCAATGCTGCCAAAGTTTGCGTCGCTTTATTGTAGAATTCTTTCAAAGTTGACAAATTATCTACTGTTATCGACGGAATGTCGAAAAAGTTCTTTAAATATGAGTTTAAAATTACTCTTTTATTCTCGAATCTATTTTCAAGTGAGACCCAAGCAATCTTAAAATTTTCATCAGTGCTTTTAAGCTTTGCTTAATGAATTATTTTTAATTATCAAAGTAGTGAACAAATTTGCATAATTTGACCATTCTTTGTAATCTTCCGCAAATGTAAACTTTGGCAAATCTAACCGTGGTAAATGTACCTGAAATCCGTTACCTATACCCATCTCTGTTGAATTAGCTCGAGGCCCTGTAGTTGGTGAGCACGGTGGTGCGAGTTCCAAGTTCCCGATTTCCTTCGAGAAGAAGTCCACTGCTGCGTGATTGGCATCCTCCGCGGTATAATGAGCACATCGCGTAGGTACGGCACTTTATCGCGTAAACCCTCGAAATACCACGCGACTATCCATCTGAGGAGTGCGGTGACTTTTTCCCACGTTTTCCGTAACGTATCGAACAGCGTATTATTTGATATTAATTCCACTAAAAACCACTCAAAACTGTGCAAAACCTAACAGTTCGCAAATGCCTCTTTTTAAAAATGTACATACAGAACCACGAAGTTTCTGTACATCCTGAACTAATCAACCTAAAAAACGTGTGAAATCAATCAGCAATGCTAAGAAAATAAATATTTCCCTCCACAAACTTATTTCCTCATAAAATGTGTTTGTATTTATCCTTAAATTATTTCGCCTAAATATATGTGCAATCGATACATCAATGCCGAGAAAATAGTAACTTTCCTGCAAGAACTTTTTAAAATCTTTAGCCAATAATCATAAACAGTGATAACTATATTCTAAATAAGTCCAAAAAATACTTGGCGGTTCGTTTTTTACAGATATTCAAGTGAATAATTACTGTACTCATTTAATGTAACTCTAAGCTTCTACATTGTATTCAGTATATTCAAATCAGTATATTATATGGTATGTGTAGTAGAAATTAGCTAGAATAGAGCTCCAGTGATATGTTCTTAAATACAGCTATAGATTAAAAAGAAAGAAATGTCAAAAATCATAATCAATTAATTTAAATATATTTTATAACCATGTTTCTAATTTGTTTTTGTTTCTAATTAATTCTTACAGCAGATTTTGGAATATCTGTAAAATAACGAACCGCCAAGTATTTTTTGGTAAGATATTAAAATACAGAAATTGTGGGGTAAAAGATGTTTCTCCGTTTTTAGACAAGGTACAAGCAGACCTCGTACGTACCAGGAATAAAATTTAAGCATAATGAAAAACTTATTTAGAATATAATTATCACTTCTCATGATTACTGGCTAAGAATAATAGTTTTTGGACGAAAATTAATATTTTCTCGGCATTGATGTATCGTTTACACATATTTTTAGGCGAAATAATTTAAGGATAAATACAAACACATTTTTTAAGCAAATAAGTTTTTGGAGGGAAATATTTATTTTCTTGGTATTGCTGATTGATTTCACACATTTTATAGGCGAAATAGTTTTAGAATGAATACAAACGCTCGCTTGTTTGATATCAATCCCGACTTCCTTTAACGACGATCGACTGCTTCTGATTATATGTTTTGTCCCTCTTCTTCGGAGAGAGTAGCGACTTTTTAAGAAGTTCGAAAAATTTTAATGGACTGTATATTCGTATTAGGATGCTGCAATAGCAATGTAGGGGTACAGCAGCGTAAATAATTAGTTAATCAATCACATTAACTATATAAAAATTTATTTTAAAAGTAATATCGAGCAAAATGAGTTTCACGTACGAAAAACACCGTATTTTATACCAATGATAAGCAAAAGCGTATATTAAAGCTCGACGGCCTTACCTGCGGAAGTTCCTAAGCCGGGCAGTGAGATCAAGTAAAAATGACGGAAAGACAGGAAAACAAGTATATAATTATCCAAATGATTATATTAACACAAAATGATTAAACAACATTTATAATAAGAGTAGGGACGTCAACGTCCACGGAGAGCCGTGGATATTGCGCGATGTAACAGCGTTAGTTTTATGTTGGGTACAATGTATTTGTGACATTCGGAAGAGTATCTTCGAGCGCCTTTTTGTATAGTCTAGCTTTTCGGAGAGTGAAGGAAGCTAGCTAGCTTTAGATTCGATAGTCAAGTGTCGTCTTGCCGTTGCGTTCTTGCCTAGTCAACTCGGGAGGGGAATCACGTTTCGTTTTAGGCTAGAATTGCGTTCTTGCCTAATCAAGGTGGGGGATCAAACAACTACCTGTAAGGTGAAAACGGACACGAAACTTTTTGCTTCCCCCTATTATTATGAAAATATTTGGAAGAAGCTCCAAAACAGTTAACAATAGAATTACTTATGTTCTATTATTTATCAATATACATTCATGAAGCTTATTGTCGAATTTTATCATGTCTTAATTATAATGCTTGAATTCTATGAAATGTAATAAAAATAATGAGTAATAATTTTAATTTAAATTTGAAAATCAATCAATATTAAATAAAGTTTCCAAATTAAGACAAAATAATTATGTTGAATATTTAAACTCAAAGAGAGGAAAAAATCAATTATACTAACGAGTTTTTCCTACTCGTCAGACACACACACACATATATATATATATTTGTTTTTTAAAAAGTATAAAAGGAATCAGGATTATCAGTGATATATTTTTGAGGAGATAACTATTCTGCCTCGCCGGTTACAAATCGTATCGAACTTTGGACATCATTTTACAACGAGTTTCGGCAGGCACATCGAGAATTGATGTGTATGAATGAGATCCAGAAAGATACTTACGTGACACGTAAGTATCATATATTACGAGTCCATGATCAGATCTTAATTGATCTCATTGAGTCCAACGGCGTAACATTTCAGAAGTGCCAAAGATACAGCTTCTCAAAACTTGCTTAAAATTTGAGCCTGCGCAGCTTCTTCATAATATTGTCGTCCCTGCCGACAATTTTGTTATTGCGACGAAGACTCAAGAATTATGAGATGCCTATCAAAGCTTACGTTTTGGAGTTATTTAATATCAGGTCAGCCGCGGGTTGCTTACAAAGGTGTTATTCTTCTGGGAGTCGTCGGCATACGATATTTCATGTCAATCGGGATGCACGAATGCAGATATCATAGCGATCATTTGGTTCCGAGATGACCCCAGGGACTGTTTTGCTGGGCATCAGGCCTCCCCCGGAACACCAACAGAGTTAACTGAGGCTTCTCAGATGACGCAGCCTACATGCCAAGTAGGACATAGCCACCCATGTTCCGGAATTCCGAGTAGTATTGCTGACTTCTGCGTTGGTCATTATCAAAAAAATCAGGATTCTGAAGCTTCCTTTATCACTGATTTTACCGTTCATCACTTCGGTTAAGGAAACGTCACGTGTTGGTAACCGTGTCTGGACTTGGCATCATACAGATTGATACATCACAATACCAGGTTCAACTGAATCTGTTCTTCGAGATAAAACCAGATTTTTCACTTCAATTTGATGCTTTGGTACTACTTTCCGCATTGCGGTGTGCCCACTGCATGGATATTTGCCGCGTGGTTTTTTATTGTGGCTGTTACCACTTAGATATGTGGTCATAAGACCGATATTTTTGTTGGGAATTAATGATGAATCATTACTTTGGATCACGTTCCGCTCGGGCCATGCACTAGATCGATTAGTCGAGATCGGGCCGGAGTCGTGCTTAAGAGGATCCTAAACCTTCCTGCAATACCGACCGAGTATTTTTATACATTTTAGTCTGTATAAAAGTATATGCAGCTTGTATATGTGCATACAGACCAACCTAGCAATCTACAGACTTTCTAGAAGGTTGTAAAACTTTTAAAAGCCATTTTCCAAGCTTAGTATACATGTGAAGTGTGCCGGCGTTTAGTTACAATTTTTGTTGGTTGGCAAATTGCAATTAAACGCCGGCATAGTTTACATGTATACTAAGCTTGGAAAATGGCTTTTGAAAGTTTCATGATGTTGCAGATATTTTTATACAGACGAAAATGTATAAAAATTCTCGGTCGGTATTGCAGGAAGGTTTTGGATACTCTTAACTAAAGTATTTAGCATCTAAGCGCAAACACCTGGTCCTGTGAGCTCTAGGCTTACGAAGAGAATGGATGTCTCCTATCTCTTACGACTCTTTCACCCTTTTGGGTGATTCTTCCTGTGACAACTTTTGCTAAGTTTTATGTTCAAGATTTTTGTCAGCTTGGCACAACTAGGGTTGCATTTTATGATAAACATTATTTGCTCCTGGAACTGGTCCAAATAGACAGGTGTATAGACTGTGCTCCTAACGACTCCCTTTGTTCACTGAATGGATTTGTTGATGCCTTAATGCGGAATATTGACAGATTGAATCTCATAATTACTGAATTCTATTTTGGTCGCCAAGTCAAATGTTGCTTCAGTTAAGACGGTTACGCTATCTCGACTTGTGCTTTGCGCAGCACAATTGCTGGTGCGCTTCCTTTCCTATTCTTCAACTCCAACTTTATGCACAGAAAACAAACAGGTTACACTGTCTCGAATACAACATCTCAGGCATTAGAAGACCTTTGTGGCGCAGCGTTTATTACTAATTCAGGTGTCCTTACCAAATGTTATGGGCAATATATAACAACCGGAGGTAGTCCTACAGACCTTGGAACTTAAAGGATAGCGACTAGAGAGCTGCTATTCTTCGAGTACAAAAGTACTAAAGATAAAGGTGGTTTATTTCATATAAAATTATATTTTATACGAAACGGAAGCTTAACCTATTCTAAACAGAACATGCATAAAAGGAACTTGTAAATGTAACATGCGTAAATGAACTTGAACATCCGGTAAATATCTATAACAAGCAACAAAAACCAGAACAGTCAGATTAATATACGTAGAGACATAAGTACGGGAAACACACCGCAACACTCGCGTGTTGCGGTGTGAATTCGAGACAATTCTCGTACCTACCAAGCAAGTGGAGCTTACGGGGGGAGGTAATACTCGCAGGAGTATTACCGAACGAAACTCGATTTGATATGTTTATAGTGCATGTTGTCGCGGATCCCACTTATCAGCGGGTGCGTGTGTCACCCCGCATTCACTACTCGGCACCGCATGATCATTGGGGTGACAAGTACGGTCGGCAGCCTATTCAGCATGCGTGCCGAGCGTATCGCTGCCGAAACTCCAGCAGATACGGGATTTCCAAGATACTTTGTTACAAATCATAAATGTCAAGTTATATATTGTTGATTTTATATATTTCCATATAACTACGGTAAAGTATTTACATATTTCTGCATAATTAGTCACATACTAGTTAGTATTTCTATGATGTATTGTGTAAACAAATATTCCATCGTCAGAGCGAACAGCACAAGCGTGTTCGTAGTCGTGCACTGAGGGCAATATAGGCACTATGGGCGCAATCATCGTGATTGAGATTGTATGAGTATAGTTTTAAGCATGCGCGTTATAATAAAATATTAAGTATTAAATGTCATAAATAGGAGTGAGTCTCTCAGCATTGGGTAACTATATTAAATTGAAAACTTACTTATTTTGAAGTAACTTTATTCAAGTACGAGTTTTGTCTGCCTTAGTTGCAGCAAACTCATGGTTTATCATATTTTCTTTTATAATATTATTAATTTTGTGATAATACGGATGTAAAACGTAATAGCATTCTTTTGGAATGTTCTACACACTTGGCGTTGTGCGCATATCCCGTGATTTCACGGTGCGCATTACGCCAAGATACTAATCTATGCAGCGTGTATAGATTAGTCGCAGCGCAGATTTGATTAGGACAAGACGTGCTTCCTTGGTCCTCTCGACTCGCAACGTCGATTATTGCGTGATCCTCGAAATGAAGCGAGGTTCGCGTCTGACTGCCGGGCGACTCACGGTAGTTTTCTGGTTATGAAAACCATTTTGTTTTACAAAGGTGTAAAACATTCTCCAGCATCGAGAACGGTCGCGCGTGCTACTTACAATAACACGCGCTTGGTAAAAGATGGCGACCGAGTTTGCTTCTGTGATAAGTAGCTTTCAGAGTACTTGGCACTCGTTGTACATAGTCAATAAATTGTGATACACGAGAAAGTGCTTTTTCTTAATTTCACCAGTTTCTTTTCCTTCGACTTTTCATTGCCCTTTTCAGAGTGCTGGAATCCTCGTCACAACAGGCAAACAACGGCGAGAGTATACAAACCGATTGACTAACTAACATAACAATGAAACATGTATATTAAAACAATTTAAATACAGTTATGCTAGGCACTGTAACACATCGCATCGTGGCTTATACGTGTTTACACTTGCATATATCTTGGATCAAGTTTCAATCGATAACGTTTATTATTATATTTGGTTTCAGCTTCGAAATTTATATCAGAAAAAATATGTTTAATCGGCATTCATTATGCGATGTTGGTTTAGATATACACTCAAAGAACAGAATATTTTATAAGATTAAATGTTATAACACATTCAAATAACAGAAAATATACCATACCTGTATGTTATCCTAGTTTCTTGCTCTCCGCTCAAATTTTGAAGCGCATCTGCTAGTGTGTGATAAGCTCGTGTCTTTCCACTTAATGTCTCACCAATTATCATCATTCCTGGTTTCATCAAAATAGATTCATACATTTCTGTGATTTTTCTGACAAAACAAGGTGTAGCTTGTAAATTTTTTTTACGTATAATATTAGTTATACAATTTGTAATTTCGTCATTATTTGTCACTTGTATATGAACAGAAGGGAACAAATCTTTACATATTTTTTCAAAAATAGGAATATCGCAGGATATTAACTTTGAAAGGTTAACATCAATTATTGCACGTAATATAATATTAATATCTTCTGTCTCTACATTTCTTAACTTGAAAATGTTAACTTTCTCAAGAACACTTTTCATAGCGCGTAGGCCGAAATCATAGTGATACTGACAGCTCAGTAATTGTTGACACAAACAAAATGTGTATACGACTTTTTCCGCTAAATATTTAGCGTTCTCAAATCCATATGAACATAATGTGACTTCACACACGATAACGTAGTCTGGAAATGTAATTGCGACTATTCGGTAAAGCATTTTTAAATTATCAGGAATACAATTTTGATCAGTGGCCGTTGTGGTTAGCGTAATAAACAAGTAACATGTTGGATTTAATTTTATTTCTGTTCCTTCAAAAATAAATCTTTGGATACGCCTACGTATTGCATCTTGTATTGTTAATATCTGTTGTGCTAACACAGATAAAACTTTTATATCAGTTCTACCGAACTCATCTAAACAAGACCAGGCTCCAGTTTGTGTTAATCCTTTAAAGAAATTCCCCACAACTTCATAATGTAATGATCTTGAGCAGTTAAATATTATACATGGCTTAGCAACAGTTTTAGATAAATCTTTGATTGTTTCCGTTTTTCCTGTTCCTAAAAATTTAAATTTGAATTAGGTTCTGTTTTCATTAAAACTACTTCATAGTCGATGAGATTATTTTATTTGGTAGTTCAAATAGCAATGTTACGAATCACTAGTGACGAAATTCATTGCGTTTAATAAATGGGGGAAAGGTAACGCCCCCCCCCCATTTTTCTGTTTCAAATATGGGCTTTCGATGGTCTAACCGAAAGATAACCAAAAGGGGTAGCTGATCTCCAACAAACCAACAAATAATCGACATGAGAGTATGATGGAGAGAGGGAAAAGGATGGCAATACACTCTGGCTATTAGACGTTAACCACGTTTATTTAATTTTTCAAATCATGAAAGGCGAAGGACATCAATACAATTCTATAAATTATTATTTAAATAACGTGAACTTAAATGTAATCATACACGGACAGATGACGATGTATCACTCATTCAAAGTTTCTACACGATTTCGGTTTACATTTTCGTATTACTGAAATCAAATAATTTTATTTGAATTTTGGAAAGAAATTAATCATATTTACTGTATCAATTGGTACATAATAGGATATTGGTGCATATCGTAGCACATTCAAATGTAAAGAAAATTTTACATATAAAAGTTAAGTGTTTTCTTGATAGTCGTACCAATGAATTATTATTGACCATCACGAAACATTAGTTGTTTTTTAGACGATACTCTCGGCTATGGTTTCTCGGCACATTCGCGGCACAGAATTGTACGAGAAAAAATACGTAACTGTTGTAGGAAACATTTTTTATCCGACTTTAATTTTCAGAGATATTTAACGAAGTAAATAGACATTCTTGAAGTTTCAAGAATTTTCTGCTTTGTGTAATGTCTCTATGTATGAGGAACAAAGCAAATGAGTCCAGTTCAGTGTAGTATATCTTTATTTGCAACCTGCTCTTATCACCGTGCTACCGATTTACTCGTCGTCATGCGTCTGATCTCCGCGCAAGCCTATCACGCATCATGCTGGAGGCTTATGGCCGGTTTACACAATACATACTTAAATGATAGTATACAACACTAAGAAACCATCAACTGTAGAGAAAAAGTGAACAAGATAAAAAAGGTTTCCTTTATCGTGATAAAGCTTTGAGAATTACTTCGGAATTTTTTATCAATGTTTTGGTCTCGAACAAATTAACTTATTGACATTAACCAAAAACTTGATACGAAATTCTGAAATAATTCTCAAAACTTTATCATGCAAACATTTTTTATTTCGTCCACTTTTTCTCTACAGTTGATGGTTTCCTACTAGAAAAGTCCAAGAATGTTTAGTTATTTCGTTAAATATCTCAGAAAATTAAAGTCGGACAAAAAAATATTACCCACAAAATATTTCTTCTCGTAGAATACGAATCTGTAATACAAAATATGGGTTTTCTTTTGAAACGGAGTTGGAAGTGGCAAGGCTAGTTCCTGCGGAGTCGGAGTTGGCGTTAGACTATGGAATTGGCGGGTAAACGCTTTCCATCGGGACCAGGTCCTTCTGAAACTTCTGTCTGGAGACAAAAGTCCATCTCGATCATGGAAGGAGCGGATACAATCCCCCGGATACAATTATACTGGCGAGACAATGCGAAAAAGGTGGAAAGGGCATGTGATGATCACTTCATCCAGGGAACGATTGAGTAGGAAAATGAGGGTTATTATCCCCTCTGACAGTTCATTGTCACTCATATCTTGAATAGTGACAAGAGGGCGCCTTCTCATACATAGGTCTGTACATAAAGCCTCCTCACCTCTATCTCCCCTATGCTAGGGCTTCTCCCACACTGGACATAAAGGGCGAAATCATTACTCCGGACGGCAGAAATCACGGACGAGTGGTGGAACGTAGTAATCGCGATTCATCCTTTCATTGTCTCAATCTCCTTCCTAATGGCCTCGATAGTTGAAAAATGAGACGGTATTATAACCTCCGAGTAATACGGATAAAGGTGCGCATAAGCTCTCGAACTGTACGCTTTCAGAGAGCGGATGGTCCAGGTAGCGCATGAGTGCCTGCAAACCCATGAGGTAGTTTTTAATGGGCTCATTACGACCTTGGTTTTGACGGTCGACATCGCTTCGGACACGGGCTTGGAAATTAATTCCCCCGAAGCAACAGCGGAACATAATCAGGATTTCTGGGCGAGTGGTCCACTGATTTCTGTGCATACCAAATCATTTAAGGACAGTTCCGTAGAGCAAAATGGGCATGCTTTTAAACAATTTGGCATTGTTAATCTTGGCGCCGATCTGGCACTTGTTCAGGCGACCAAGAGATTCTTCGAAGCTTGCGAGAACCTTGGAATGTTAAGTTACATTTTCGGACTACGTCCGGGATATTGCGCGCCTTTCGTACTTGGGGCCAGAGCTGCGATTGGTAGTGGCTAGCTCTTGAGGGTGGGTGTCTCTGCTGCGAAATTCACTTGAAGGACCAGGCGCGATTGGGCATCTGGCTGAACATCGCGCCAGGTGATGAATCAGCCATGAATAAACTATAGTAGTGGTTGCGGCCATCGTAGTCACCGTGGTAGTAGCATGATCTAGCGTGGTCGTCACCTGTTCCACTCTGGGTGGACCAGTGATTTACATGGCGTCCATAGGTGTGCCGTTGCTAGGCCAGCATACGTTCATTCATCCGTGGTAATAGCCGGATACAACTGCTTCTCCCATAAATTGGATGGATTAGTTCTTATAGACAGGGGAGTTTCTTGAAAAGGCCAGCTAGGGGGGGGGGCGACCCTTGCCCTGCTGGGTTAAATCCTGCGGCCGGCGCTCGATGTGGGCCCTATGAGGGCTAAGTCATTTTTCAAATGAGAATTTCGATTTTTAATTGCTGGTTCAAATTATGTATCAAAACATGTTCGGGATTGGGGGACTTTTCACATGAAAGACAAAAAATTACTGAGGACAATACTTTCGACATTTGAAATACGTTAGGATGCAGAAACGGACACACTTTCCAGAAACAGATGATTTAAGCTGTTTTGAATTGATGCATTCAGATCGATTTTTCTTGTGCGTATTCTTGCCAGAATGGCCTGCCCTTTCAATTAGTACGACTTTGGGTCACATTGTTTCATAACTTACGACAATTGCACTGTACAGATTTG
>JABFOW010000306.1:0-12877 GCA_022817725.1 Archaeoteleia sp. ZL-2020 | reverse complement strand
CCCTTTAAAACCCAGTATCGCATTTTTTCAAAGTTCATTTTAAAATCTTACCAAACATTGAATATCGTTTAATTTGCCTATATAATACTCAGGTTCGCATATTCTATGTATAGTTATAAAAGGGTTAAACACAAACCTGAACATGAGAGGATGGAATACATCCAGTTGGAGCTCCGTTATCCAATCGCAATGCCAGTAAGATTTTTCCGCCCATTTGACAAAGTATTCGCGCATCTTTCGCGGCTTTGGAGCAGCTTTGCTCGTCGATGGTTCTTCCGTAGCCGAATCGTCGCATACAACCCATCGCCATGTTAAAATTTTTGACACTACAAAAACAACGGTATTATATATTTAAACAACTGATATATTTTGTAAACATTTTTCAATAGGTAGGTCAACAATTAAAACACCCGTTACAACTATAAAATAATACTGACCTTTTCCAAAAAGTGGTGGACAAGAACATCTAGGACATTTCCAGTCGCCGTCGGGAATTTCGGAAAGCGGTGGATTCAAACAATGCGTGTGATAAGCGCTCGTACAACTGTCGCAGCATAACAACTCTCCACCGTCTTTGCAAATTCTACAAAATTCCATGTGCTCGTCATCGTCTTCAGCTGCTCCTGACAGAAACAGATTAACGAAACTGCATTATATTGAACAGCTTCTGTATCTTCATAATGTTATTAGGATTTAGAGAATTACTCGAAACTCCGCAAAACATCGTTTTAAGTATGTTTATAGTTTTTAAATGATTCAAGTAACTTTACCGAAGGCGAGTGAACTATTTCAGATATCTCAAAGATTTTAAAACTGTTTTAATAACTTTTTGTTTGAATCTGAAATATTGTCTTAAAATAGTAAAAAGTTATAATATTATGAAAATACTAATTTTCTTAGTATCCTTTTTTTAGTATATGCAATTTAGGAAAAATTTCTGTAAGATTTATGTAGATAACTGTTTATCACAATAGCATTACTTAATTCATGTTTTATATTTTAATACCAAGCATAATAAACTCTTGTTCTAAGAGTACAATATTTTAGTATATTTATTATTTATGGTGATAATAAATATGAAGAAACAAAATTATTATTCGTAATTAAAAATGGTAATACTTGACGAAAACTAGACACATCCATTTTGATGCATGTATGATGAAAACAAAAATTTAGTTTAAATACCCATTAAAAGTAACAATTTTTTCAATGTTTCGACTCTTATTTTATGTTCTTTCCTATGTGTATATATATATAGCACTTATCTTATTTAATTATTATGTATATTAAATTTGTACTTAATTTTAATTAATCCTACAATTTTTTCAATCACTTAAGTTTAAAAAGCATGCAAATGTTCTTAAAAAATAATGTAATAATAAAAAAATAGCCAACCCTGATCACTGTCTTTGCCAGGTGGGATAGAAGGATCAAGGGACAATAAATAAAATACCTGTAATACCTTCTCCTTCGCAATGTGGACAACTCCACTTTCCTTCAGGAGTTTCTTCCAATTCTGGTTCCAAGCACACGAGATGATAAGCTCGGGGACACGTATCGCACAGGATAATCTCACCACCTTGTTGACACACTTCGCAGTAATCCTGATGATCAGTCTATAACAATTAAAGAAGCATACGCAAGGTCATTTAAAAGAATTCACTTTTAAAATAATAACTACAATTGTTATACTTTTTTGCAAATTAAATGCAAAATATTTACAACAATATAAAGATTTCGGTGTAAAACGTTCGAAGATGATCAGTATAGTCTTTACTGTTATTTACTTAGTTTTATTTTCCACCACTAATTATAATCTTAATAATTTTGATTGTATTGAAACAAAAAATGAATTAAAAATTGAATTAACTATTGTCAAGATAGTTTTATGTTTATTATTTGTGTATAAATAAGGGAGAAATGTCTGTGTCATTTTAAATCAAATCAATCAAAATTTTAGAAAAATTCGTTTCATGTCTTAAAAATGTATATTTTTAAATAATTTTAATTTCACTATAAATTGTTTTTTAATGATATCTAAAATGTATTTATATAATCTATCAAAACTGTTTCAAATTAATTGTAAATTTTAATAAAATTAATTGTAAAATGTATAAATTAAAAAATTTTCAAATTAGTAACGCATATACACCAAAATAATTGAACTAATATGCACTTTTTATAAAGTTGTCAAATTCTCAAAATCCATCTGCTATTTTACCTCGCGTTATTCTCAGATACCCTAATTCTTTTTTGTTTCATTTATTTACACCGATATCTTCTCAGTAAAATTACAAAATATTTTGAAACCTTTCAATGAATCGAATTATATTCTAAAAAGAATAATTAGTCAATAAAATTAATACACGTACAGGCAATTGTTATGTTCTCTGTACTTATAGATAATTATTTTATTTTGTTAAGAACTTTAGCTTACATCACTAACTCACCGGCGATAATGTTACACCATGCAATTAAAATTTAAACATGCAATTATTATAAAAGCAAAATTGCTAAGGCAGAGCTAAGCAACAAAGCATATGCGTTCTTGATATTTCATTTTGGATATTAGCTTGTTATGAAAGCAACCTTCTGATTAAACATATTTCTTACGCTATTATTAAACATAGCACGTCCACAGTGCATTATCATTTTACAACTAATGTTTTCGTTCATTCGACATAATTAGACAAGATGGCCAAAATATTTTGATCTACCAAAAGAACATATAAAAAAACTATCTTTAACAAAATAAAAATAAAAATTATAAGAAATACTAGAAATGCACATACTAGACACATTTCAAAACATAAAGATTAATAGTCATAATAATCACAATAATGGCATCACTAATGAAGAGCTACATAAAATAATATGACCAAATAGATAAAACAGCAAAATGCTATGTCTATCACATAGTATCTGAACGAAGACGTAATAAAACAATAATAAACCGACGTAATAAAATGAAACTAGCAAAATTTTTCATAAGTAAGAAGTGGAGCGTTTTTTCGTGATACGAAACAGCACAATCTTTTATGAAAAGCACACGGGAAACGGCAATGAACGCACAAGCTATGGGACCTTAACTCTACCTGAACACCTTCCTCGCCATCCGGAAACTTTGAAGTAGTCTTCGTCTTCTTTTTCTTCTTGCTTTTATTGCCGATTTTGGTCTTCGCCTTTCTGCGTACGAGAGGCTCAGTTGGCGGTTCGACACTCGCTTCTTCAGGTTTCACATTGCCATCAGAACCAGGAACCTCTTCTGCGTCTGCCAACATTTGCTCGAATTCCATGTCAGAGTCCCTATCAGACCCAACGCCACTTCCTTCTATTTCCTCATCCTAAAAAGATTAATGCAGGATCATATATAATTTTTTTGTATTTTAAATATTTAAATGAAATATTGCTATAATGCAAATGTGTAACGTATGAAATTTTATTTTTTACTAAATATATATATATATATTTCTTATAGGCAAGAAAATATTTAAAATGTAGTACAAATTATATACATTGGTATAAACAATGTTTAATTACCGAACTTCCACGTTTGCGTTTTCCTAGTTTAATTTTGAGCGTAGGAACTTTAGAGGCCTTTTTGCCTTTCTTAGCTCTCGAACTACGTGATTTCTTTTTGCGATCGCCTTCGTCATCCTCATCATCGTCGTCCTCCGCTTCTTGAGCAGGAGGACCGCGACTCGCTCGTGAATTTCTGTTGTCTTCGTCAACACTGGCTGTAGTAATGTCAGCATCTGGTTGTGTGTGAGGATTTAATTCTGAAAAGTCTCGCCACTTTGCAGCGACCAACATCATCAGCTTTGACATTGGTACCTATAATACAAACAATATTTTTAGTTAAATATTATAATTATTCATATATTATTTTCTTCAATCAAAAAGAAATACATTTTATTTATGTATTTTGTTAATTTATAACTTTTGACATAGATTTTTGTATTACCTTTGGATTTTCTTTAGCTAACAAAGGTCGAACGTGTTGCTGAAATAGTTTGTACGTTGTTAAATTCTGAAAATCAGCGTCGGAATATTCAATTTGTACATCAGTCAGCCCAGACGTACTGCAAACTTCCTCTATTGTTGGCATGCCAGTTTGTGGCTCTTGACTTTGTACAGTCGTCGATGAATTATGTCCAGATGACTTCCTAGATGAGGATTTTCTACTTTTTCTACTTCCAGCATAGTCGCTATCTTCTCCCGCAACTTCTGCATTTTCACCACCTCCTCCGCCTCCTCCTCCTCCTGCTCCACCAAAGTCACTTTCCTATTAACAATAACGCAAAATAATATATGTTTGTCGATAACTAATTACTTTATAAGACTTAACAAAACAGCATTACTTACATCACCAGAATCAGACTTTTTCTTTTTCTTCTTCTTTTTCCCTTTTTTATCTTCGCTTCTAACTTTTCGTTTTTTACCCTTCTTTTTCTTACGTTCCTCTGGTTCGTAATCGTCATCTTCCTGCTTGAAATACCAAACATTATTAATAATAATTGTGTTCATAATAACGTTTATATATATATTAATATTTTGATAAAAAACTTACTAGTCTTTGAGACTCTTCCGCCTCGGAGGAACCATCTACATGCTGACTAACATTAGATACTTGTCCTCTAGTTTCTTCTACCTCATCTTCGCCTAAATTTGTTATAAGTTATAATTAAAATTTTGTAATTATACAATTATTCCAATTGTATATAAGCATGCTATTTTTCTTCCGTTTATAATTCATACTTTGAATTTGTATATATTATGAAATAACAAAAGATAATTATAGTAATTTAACTATGATAATGATTTTACAATTCATAACCTTATTTCCAAAATTCATCCTATTATAAGTTAAATATAGCAAGATCAATTAATAATTACTAATGCATATTAATATATACAGTTTGTTAATCAATAACCATAATAAGAGTGGGGGAAGAATGCTTTTTAAATATGCACTAGTACTGAAATGTACTGAGCATTAAATATGCATCATACTAATTGGAGTAGCTCACAATAACATCCCAAGTCACTTGAGCAACGATGTAAATTGGAAAATTGTATTATTTGCGAAAAATTTGCTTAGTACCACTTAACCTGATAAACCGCAGTGATCCCGATTATCGCTAACTAAGAGAGACTTTCGTGCCAATTCATCCACAAACATTTTCTTTAAAAAATTCCATTTACCGCGAAATCTCTATAAACACGTACAAATCGTCGAAAAATCCTATTCAAATAAGTAAGAGTAGCATTCCAGAACAAAGCATTAATTCAAAGAGCGATGCCAATCAATAATTGACGTTAAATCAAAATGACGCCATTAGTTATTGAAATATTGTGAAAGAAGGTGATTTTTCCGCGAGAAACAATGCGGTGGGGAGAGCGTGCCTTGTAAAACGGCATATCGTCGAAGTATCGTGTTAAAAAAACAGACATAAATTGTGCACGATAAAAAACCGGGGACCAATCGTTGCAACTAAATAAGGATCAATATTTCATAAATGTTGACAGCACAAAGGTTAGATATAAACCGAGCTTGGAATAATTTATATATTTGGAGGCTGCGTCTCGAATAAGCGCGTATCTGCGAATATATGTCCAAATGCAACGCGATGCTCGATGTAAATCGAGATCGGAACCAATGCGAGGTGTTATGATTTTGCCTCGTGTACTTATGAAGGGGGACAGGGCGAAAAATTTCATCCAACGAACGAAACCGATTGACATGGCAGCCATCATACGAAAAGCGCGCGTCCTGCGTGCATTGTCGATATTTCATCTCGATTGAATTCTTACCTCCATAACTTTCTTCTAATTCCTCCTCCGATGCCATTTCGGATATTTCGAATCGAGAAAATAACGTCGATCACTTACTAGAAATGATAATTATTAGTAAAAAGCGGCAACTACATTAACGATACACGGCGACGTTCCCGTACGCACGTCGTAACTGTAGTGGTGACTCTATTCACACATCCCGTTCCCTTCCCCTAAAATTTTACTTCTCGACTATGTGTGCGAGTATGTGCACAGGACGCTCGTACATTGGTGTGCGCGCGGTGTAGAAGGGAGAGAAGTATTTCTCTTGCAGCGTTCGCTGGTTTCTTTTCGGCGTACTGTGTGTGCCGTCCATTCTTTATACGAATAAATCCGAGCATACACGAGCAAAGGCCGATGCCGCGCATTCATGCCCGCGTCCGTAACCAAAAACTACCGGCACCATGACCGCCGACAACCGGCTCTTTTGCAGAATTAGAAAGCGTGACGAAAATCGGTTTATCATTAATTACAAATTACATCTTTTGGCTACGATTTAAATATAACGTTCTTGGAACTGAAGCCAACGAACTTAATTTCTTTTCGTATCGATAATGGGAATAAACGTTTATTTTATCAAAGATACCTTGATAGATAAATGTGTTATTTGCGCATTATTTATTAAATGCCATGCAATGCAATTGAGAAAATACGGTAGCAAGGTGTTTCCTTTGAGACCTTGGTTTTGTCAGGATGGTTTGTTGAAATGTAAAACTCAAAATATCAGCGAATCTGAGCAGTTTGTGCCGATGTAATGCAGGTTCCAGGAACGTTTCTGGAACGTACAAGAAACTTTGGGGACGTTCCAACCGCAATATTTTCAAAAGTCTCATAGACGAGAAAAATTTTAACAAACACACACGCACACACACACAATACTCGAAACAAATATAGTCATTCGGATTAAAATAATTTCGACCTTTGACAATTAATCTTGCATAATTAATTGATGAAACATAGTTTGTCGATAAATGAATATTAGTAAATTTTTGATGCATGGAAGCAGATATTGTAAATACTTCTTATTACGGGATGACATTATGATATTTCAATAAATAAGTTAGAGCTTTCCTTATATTTTCTATTTATATACGTGTATCCATTGTTCGTGTTTTTCAGTTTGATCTATGAAAAAAGTACCAGTCAGACAAACAGTAAAGCATTAACGTTCGTCAGATCTTTAAACTTTAAAACTAATTGTCTTTAAACTATTAAACATAATTCCAAAATACCCCAACCTTCTTTTTAAAATATGGCATCATTTATGAAATAGAATGTATAAATATGGTCTTTCCAAGCAAATAATAATAAATTTGATTAAAAATTATTGAAATAAAATTATTTTTGTTTTGATTCTAAAACTCAATTAAAAGTGTTTATAGAAACTATGTACTATGTATAAAAATATCAAAACAATTTTAGAAAAAATTATTATAAAAATTATGTATATAAACGTTTTGACTACTAGTTTTGGAGTCCTCTTCAGTATTTAAAAATCTTTACAAAGTATAATAAAATCCGCCCATTTAGTGGATCAATTAGTTGAAGTGAATAATAAGTAAACGTAAATTATAACTATATATAATGCGTACGAATTTGAATGAAATGAGAATCTAAAAATGGCATTAATCACTTAATTAACTAGAGCATGAAAGTACAAAGTTATGCCGATAAAATAACACTGAATGGCGGACCTCCTAAGTCGGTAAAGCTCAGCGAAAAGCTAATACTTAATGAAATTTGTTAACGCTCTCGGGGTTGAGCGTTTGACAAACTAAAGTTGAGTAGAGAGGAATTTCCGCCGAAGCAGAATAATGTCTGAGAGTGGAGAGAGTTCGAAAAGTCGATCTCTCAAATACAAAGAGCTTTACGAACAGAATTCGTCAGATACTCATACCTAGGAACAATGTTCCAGCATACAACTTTGAAAGAAAAAATATTTGCTTCGAAAAACAATAAAAAATTGTATTTGTGTTAGAATCGGCAAAAAGTAAAAGAATATAAAGCACGTTAATTAAACTATTCTGCTGCAAATTATAATTCTACATTTCTTTCTATGGAATTTCAAATAATTTAAAATCAGAAAACAGATATATTTTTGAGATATAAAAACCACTTTTTCAGATTTTCAAATTTACATTTTTAGGGATGGAAATTAAAATATATAATTCATGTCGCCATATCATATAATACATCATCTGAGAGGACAATTCAAAACCTTTAAAATGATCTCTATCTCGGAACAGCATATCAATTAGGAAGTGAGTTACAACCAGTTAAAGAATGACCTACTCTCTATTTTTTAATATTTTCTGATAACTTTAAGCAAACGTAACTCAAAAACAAGACTACGAAAAATCTGAAACAAATAATTTAAGTGTTTGTTGATAGATGCTATCTGCCTTCTGAATTTCCTTGTAATTAGTACTGTAAGGTTAGGTTAATTTAATAAGGCTGGTTATTTTTGATATGGAATAACCCGAAACTCTTATACATTTGCTCCTACTCTGATGACACATCAATTTAAAGTTAAATAAGTCTTCTGTATTCATTGAATTTAATAATAACTCTAATTTAAAGTAAACAAAGCAATGACTTTAAAATTAAGCTGTGCAACAATATTCATATACCTCTCGAAACTTCATAATTTAATTGGAAAACAACTTTATTTCAACTCATGTGGCTACACGAATTACCTTTGCCTAGAAATAGCTACACTTTATAACTGTAGTATCTAAATAACGTTTTTTAATCTCGGTAGTTATATTTCAGTCTACCAAAACTTGAAATCATAGCTGCTACAACTATATTACACGCAACTTAAGTTACTGTAGCTACCAGAGCCACCGAAATATATCTCGGTGCACTCCAATGTAGATAAGTTTTGAACATTTTAAGCTGATGTTGCAAGATTATACTGATGCTATATTCTTCTCTTTTATTGAAATCCTTCGTATAAGACAATATCAACTGTAAATCAAAATTTCATAAGCTTTCATAAGTTTTGCAAGTTTTTTAAAATGTCTAAATAGATAGATCAAAAACAAGTAATTCAAGTTGTATTGCTGTTATAAGACGGTTCTACTCAACAATGTGTTAGACTGATAAGAATTAAATCAATCCGTTAGGAGTCGCAGTGTCAATTTGAAACCTTGATAGCTCCATCAAAGATTATCGTATAAGGTTAGGAGAACTTTTAAAGGAGAAAATACGACCTTTAATAGGTATTAATTAAAGTTGTCCATCCATTATAAATATCAAATTTACTTTACTTTACTTCATAAATGAACTAAAAATTGATTAATTTTGATAATTTTGACATGCTGACTAAGATTACATCACAAAGAATGCATGAAGACTAATTTTCAAAAGAAAAACTTTTTCAGATCTCATTTTGCAAAGTTACAAAGCTTTAAAGTTTACCTATTTTGGAGTACTTGAAAAGTTATTCTTTTGGCAAACAATTTTTGTGAACAAGGTAGGCTCATCATAGAATTGTTCAACATAGTATGTATTCAATTCACAGTTGTATGAATGCTTGCGAAGTGCATATTGAATAAGCATTAAAATAAATGTTGTATAAACGTAGAGTGTAATATAAATGCGATAAAAATCGCCTTCGTCGAGTCTCGAACTCTGTCGTGCAGGACATATATAAATTCCATTGCGACTAACTAGGATTCATCCCCAACAGTTCAGTCACCGACATAGTGGCGTTCTTAATGTCTCTATTTTTTTACCTACGTTCATTTGCAAATAAATATATTATTAAAAATATTAATGTAATCTTTACCAGACATTAATTCTCTGTTTATACAACATTTGTTTCTTACATGTCTATTCCCCCTACACTGAAAGAAAAAAAAAAAGGAAAAAAGCCTGACTACAGTTTTTTAGTTCCAGTAACTGGAGTTTTTATTACAATAGTCAATTGATTGATTACTGTAGCTAAAACTGTAGTGACTATAGTCATAAACTGTAGTTGGGCTGAAAAACAGCTACAAACGTAGTTACAGGGCCCAATTCTTTTCTCTCTGTGTATATATTCGTGTTTCCTTGACCTATGAAAACGATACCAAAAATAAAAGAAAGCTTTATTTTCATGAGGATATCCAAAGGTTAATTAATCGTCGAAACGAAATTCCTCTATCGAATCATGAATCGAATAAATCTAGAACCGTACTGTGACATGGTAATGCATATCTGGCATTGGTTGATGCGAACAATAGAGCATCGTGTAACGACAAATTCATCGTCTCTCTGGTAACCTTCGTCATCCATTCTTGGCGGTGCCGTGGCGCAATGTATCATCGCGAGATATTTACCGTAGGGGTCATGGACGAGGCTGATCGGACAACGACGATCCTGTTTTGGTTGTGGTCATTGGACGCGATGCTAGTAACCGTACTGTTGGCCAATGCATGCGTGTCGTGGGTATTGTGAGGATTATTGGATGCAGTAACAGAGTTCGTTGTCGTCGTAACACTGGTCACACTACCACCGAGAGAAGTCTGCCTGATCACCAGAACGCTGCCAGCCGGCTCCAGCACTACCACTTGCCTCATTCCAAGTTCCAGTATCGGATCGTTTTAATGGAGACGGAGACTATATCCTGCTTCTCCCACGACTTCCACCTCGACTGACGATGGAAGCCACGTTCCCCTTCGATTTATAATATGTACTCGAGTGGTATCACAGCTTCCTGTTGAAGTAAGAAAATATTATGATTAATTTCAATCGTGTACCAATAACAGTGAGATAAAGGAACTGTTCAAATATTGGGCCTGTAAGAATGATTCTATTGGCATAATTTAGATTTACAGAATTCATCAAGTTTCGTGTATTTTTCACCAACGATTTTTTTACAGTATAGGATTGTGTTTGATGTATGTAAAATTCAGTTTTGTTTCGATAGATCATGTTTTTGATCATGGCAAAAAAATTAGTATTCTTGATGATTAGGTCTAGATGAACTTTAGGTGTAATTTTATTTCAAATTTGTTGGCTTTATCTTCAATAGAGGTGTTTCGCATCCGGGCCACGGGGACTATACGACCCTTAGGGAAGCACACAGAGAAAAATATATTGCAATTGGTGCAATCAGGGAAAAGCTATCTGCATTTTTAGTTATGGATAGTACTGTTTACTATTTAAATGGTAACTGTTAATATCTATATATTACTCTATCTACAATAATAATGGCCTTTGGATTAAAGGGTAACAACCTAGATTTTATGGGTAATAATAGTTTTCACATTGTATTAATCGAATTATGTTGAAACAAAAAGGAGTCTTTAACGCGATCCAGGAGCTTCTGTTTTACCAACAGAACGTAGACATTTTTTCTGTGGCATTCCACATAAATTAAGTGACAAGTATGATTCTTGCTATGATCGTTGCAATATTCTTATCTTTGTATTTTACTTTATAATATTTATCATATTTTGAGCTTTGGACTAAGTTATATTATATCTACGCTGAAAAGAAACACAATTGACCGGTGACGAGAATTGAATCTTGTCACTAAGTGTTTAGACACTTAACCTATCGCAGCGAATAACTGCGTTCACGCTAAACATCTAGTGACAGACCACTCGAGTGGAAATGTATAGTTCGGCTGGCTAGTTACATGCTAGTTTCCCTGGCCTAATAATTAACGAAACTTACATTTAAACTAACAATTATTCAAAATTTATATTTATATAAATAAATATTATAGATAAATACAATACTATATAGAAATTACATAAAATACTGAATGAAATGTGGTGATATTGACTATTTTATTATTAGAAATAATTTTAGTAATAAAATAATCAATTTAGATCTATTATTTTTGTATTCAAATTCTGATTTAATACAATACACAATCTGCCTGTAAAGTCTGTTTAAATAAATTGATTACAAATACAAACAGGTAAAAATAGATTATTAAAATTTAAAATTTGACTCAAGGAATTTAATATATATATACAAATGGCTAAGAATAATATTTCGTTCCAATAACATTGTGCTATTCAAGTACTCGCAGATTTATAAATTATGTGACGTAGAACAAACGGCGTCAAATTTATAGTTATTATTCTACAGCATCACTTTGTGCCAAATTATTAAATTTATTCTGCTATACATCCACATTAAACAAGGAGGATTTAAAATATAAGAAAGAAGTCTACCACTTTCCCTATTCCATATGAACCTCATCAATACTTTTGACATTGTTCGTTGAAACAAAAAATGATACTGAAGTTGTCTTCAAAATATCTTTCGAGTTGAAGTCTGGTGATTTATGATTTTGAGGCTGATGTGTATAGGCGGGTAGCCAACGCGAGGTCCAATGTCGCAAACTGTGCTTCTTGGCAATTGTCAAACCTCAGGTTCACTCAGTGCTCACGTGGCGAATGAACACAAATTTGATTTCGCGTAAATGAAGATGAATCTGTCGAGACAGCAGTCTTTGTAGTTACCGAGCCATTGCCAATTTCTGAGCTATGATATGATGTTCTGCACTATTCTCCAAATGCAAATACGAAAAGTTTAAAATAATGCTTATACATAAATATAGAAAAATTGTAATGTACCAAATTAAATTCAATAATAATTATCACAATTAAACCTTCGTAAAGTTAAACAAAGTGTATCCCTAAACTTTTCTTAATTAATAACCACCCTATTAAATTTTTTAGAATTTAATAGGGCGAACTCCACACTCATAGAACCAATTTGTTGATTTGTATTATGTATTATGTATATGTATTATGTTAATTTAACAAAATGCGGCTAATTTTGTTACGGCTGTAAATCTTGAAATCTGTTTTGTTCAGTTTACAGAACGTTTTGTTGAATTAAAAAACCTGCTTTTCATGAGATTGCTGTTGAGATGTTGTCTAATTTACTGATAATACATAATTATTAGAATAAAAATTGTACAACAAATATACAAATTTATATATAAAACTTCACAGGCGTGAGACATTTATAAGAATAATCATAACCTCTAAATGTACATATTATTTTAACTTACCTTCGAACTGTTGTATCG
>JABFOW010000305.1:0-12877 GCA_022817725.1 Archaeoteleia sp. ZL-2020 | reverse complement strand
CAGCAAAACAATGTTGTTAACAATTTATTGTCATTTCGGGCGTGATGAAAGTGAACCTACATTATTCAACTGCTTATAGAGGCGATTTCGTGAGTAAATAATACTTAATTATTTCAATACCCTGCATTATGCATCGCGGTGCCCGGAATCATGTCAATTTTAATGACGTAAATTTTAATGTGTAAAATTTTCTACATTTCATTACCAAAGTTTCTTAATAAGTATATTCATGCATGTGCTTTGGCAGTACAAATTTTTGTGTAATTCGGTTACGTCAAAAATACGTTAGACGTACGTGTTTTGCAAGCGTTTCCGGCGACTGACGAATCACCTTAAGGAACTTCGCACTGGCCTGCGAAGTTCAAATCTTCAGATGCGACTTCAGATGGCGACTACGTTTGTTTTTTGTCGATTTTTGACACGTCAAATAATTACGGCAAAACGAACGTAGTCGTCACGCATTCATAAAACAATGAATATACTTCAAATTTGATTTAAAATCTATTGAACACCACAAAGGATGGAATCGTATATTTTCATGGAAAAATATTAATTCAAAGTCGCGTAATTAAAGAAACACTGGTTTTGGCGGGAACCTGAAGATTTCAGATTCAAATCCAGTGACGAATCACCTTAATATACTAATAAAATGTGTTTAACATATGAATTAAGGTAGCTGTAATAATTAACAATTTTGTTATTTTATTTTGGCTGAGTTTATACAGATGTCGATAATGCCATTTGCGATGTTACCACATTTGTGAATTTCTGTAGATTTGTATCAACACAACTTGAGTTACGATTCAGGACAACTCAAGTAGGGTCAACAATATAAAATTACCAAATGTAATATCGTAACTGCTATTATCGACATTCGTATAAAATAAGCCAAAATTAAAAATAAAATAGTTAATAATTGTAGCTATCATAATTTCTATACTGTACACATTTTATTAGTATTTTGTAACAAAAACCAATCAATTAGGTTGGAATGTAAATTGAAATCGGACATGAGCGCCATCTGTGCAAGCTTGTGACACTGTTTTCTGCTCACTTCAGCTCTATAATATCACACGAGATGTGATTGACATCGCCGGTCATTATAATAATGTTGATAACAATATAATTTCATTTCTGGCATGATAAAAGTCAATCTACGTTTATAAATAATGGCTTAACTCCATTTAGTGAGTAAATAATACTTAATCAGTTCAATACCCTGCGCCAAATTATTTTCCGAAATTATAATTTCGATATGAGATTTCTCGAATATGCCGCGATAATTGACAAATTATGATTTCGAAATCCTAATTGCGATCAGTTTTTCTTAATCATTTCCTATCCGGGAGGTTATATGACAGGAACAGTTTCAGGTGGTAATGGTAGTGTGAAAGGGTTGGATGTAAAAGAATAGGATAAGCCGAATAAGGGCATAAAAAGAAAGTGAAGGTAAGACGTTAAAGAAGAGGAGAAATAAAGAAAAAGTATAAAGAAGGCAAGAGGGCAACAGAGCAGGGCGGGCAGAACGAGTGGTGGTTAAGGGAAACAACAGACATGACGTAAATCGTCAGTAGGTTAGATTACCGACGATAGATAAGGTGAAAGTGTAACGGTGGGTAACGAAAATAAAAGGTAAATCCTAAAAATATTGATAATTGAAAATTGAATTCTTTCACCTAAATTTTAATATTAAATTTTTTAATTTTTAACTCTGTAACTTTTAATATAAATAAATTATTTTTAATTTAATTGTAATATTTGATAATTTAAATCGTCAAAAATTGTAAGTAGATACTTTAATTTTAATTTGTAAATAGTCTGCTATGGTGTTACAGGAGATGACTAACTTTAATTTTAATTTTTGATAATTTTGTTGTAATTGTAAATAGTTTTAATCTGATTCGACAAGCATGCTATGCACTTTCAAAACGCGTTTAGTCTCTACAAAGTATTTTGTTATCAACATAGCGCCACTCGGTGCATTGTATACAATATTAACTTAATGCAATAAAAGTCACTCATCAAATTAAATCATTAAAATCTTAAAACATGTAGGTTCACTTTCATCATGTCCAAAATGAAATGACAACATTCCCAAAATTATCACTAAATTCGTTGTGTTATACATGACACATGCTATGGGATAAATTATACAGCTAAATTCAGTAGGAATCAGTGCAGACACAGATGGCGCGCAGGTCTGATTTTAAATTAGATTTAAACATAGTTAATTGGTTTTGTTATAACATACAAATAAAATATGTTCGGTATATGAATTAAGGTAGCTGTAATTATTAACAATTATATTATTTCATTTTCGTCGACTTTATAGAGATGCTATCATTTACAATATTATCACATTTGTAAATTTCTATATTATCGACACTACTTGAGTTGCGAATCGAATGACAAATTATCTTAAGAGTATGTCGGAGAGTATCCTGCTTTACCGATGGACTAACAGACGATCAACATCGCGATTTAAACAATATATCAGACGGATTCAATTTATTATTATTCACTTGATAATTATTTTTTTTGTCCTGACGTTTCATTTATACAGCAATATTTTGTCCAATGTCATCACATTGATGCGCGGTAATCTTCTTCATTTAAATGTATTTCTGTTACAAAAATAAAATAAAATTATATACTAATGGTATTAGAGAAAAGTGTTACAAATCGAATACTTTAACTTTTTTATAATTGTTACTAATTTGATAAATATTATAAAAATTATTTTATATTATTTTATTAAACTAGTAGATTCACTGTCTGTAAACTCTTGCTATCAAATGAGCATATTAAAATATGTAATGTTCTTTAAAAATATTAAATAAACCTTTCATGACTAGAATGGAGACAAAATTGTAATTTTTTATAAGCGTAAAAGTTAAATAAACTTGATTTGATTCACGTAGTAGTTGATGTTTTAGCAGGGGCTAGTTTATTGTGCAGCCATAGTCTTTTTGTGCAGTGCAAAATTACGAATGTGCAGTTCGAAATTTTATTTTGTGTAGTTTGATCTGAAATTGTCTGCCAGTACTTCAAGGATTCATCGTATCCTTTTATAACCCATTTAGAATATTATTTCTACTTCATGGGATGCGTTCTTTAATTTACTGGATCCAGTACGAAATTGAGTTCTCTGATTAATATATTCTATCTCTGATTATAAGTTCTCTGATATATATTAAGTACATAAACTAGAGATCCATTTCGATGACTTATTACAGGTGGTGTTCCAGTATGAAAAAGATGGAAATAGAATTTGGCGAACAACGCTGCACTGCCGTCGAGGCAACTGTTTTGCCGACTACGGTAATTTAATCTTCGGCATTATTAAACATTCTTCGGAAATGTCCTAAAAATTATCAAGCTTTAATTTTATTTCAAATGATTACGAAATGAAGAAATTTCGCTACATCCAATTCTATCCAATTTCTTCCCCCTCTGTTTCGAGGAGAACCATTTCAGCTTACTTTCATCCTTTTTTTGGAGGCTGAAAATTTCAACTTGGGGTGTTTCCAGATTTTTCTATTAGTACAGTATTCCTTGAGATTTTATCTAATCTTTTTATCTAATTGTTCGCAACAATTAGATAAAAGAACTATAAAAGAACAGATAAAAGTTTTTCCGTCCAATCCGAGTCTGCAGTAAAAAATAAGGGTTTTATATTATAACTTCCGAAGCTACTCCCCGCCTCACCCACAAGGAAGTGAGTGGCGACATCATTAGAGCACAATTGAATAGTTTTCTTGAAAAAAAATTCAACACGATCTCTCGATCGGAGTGCATTTCTTGAGTTAATCGAATCAAAAAAAAGTTTCATATTTTTTTAAAAGTTACGTTATTTTTTTTTTACAAAATCTGAATCTGCAATAAAAATTGGAGGTTCCCATTTAACATGTCACAGTTGCCCCCTTTACACCCCCTGGGGTGTATCAGAATTGAGTGATTATAGATGTTCAGTTAAATATTCTTGTACGAATGTTAAAAACTTTGCAATAACTCCGACAAAGTTTGCAGAGATTTTATGGTGGTGGCGGGGTAGGTTAATGTACACACAATTGAATAGAGCTCCAAAAAATATTTGACACGTATTTTTTCATTTCTTGAACGAAAGTGTATTTATCGAGATATTCCACCGTCCCGATCTTTTTGTGACACCCTGTATGTTACAATATGTTGTAATTATTAAATTTGGACAAGAAGTGTATGAATGAATGTGTAAAGTCGTGTTTCAACGTTACGTCCTTTATTATACAAATAATACATATTATATTATGGTATATCAATTAAATATATTGAAAAATCAATTTCGTAATTAAATTTAGAAAAATGCGGATTAAAATACAATTTAAAAACATACATATTGTAATACAATTATTGAATAATTAATTATCATATCTATTCAGTTTTTAAGAGGACTGACATACTCTTTGCTTCAATAGCGGCCGATGGTTTGTTTACTACGTTTATTAACATATACATAATAATTTAAGAGTAAACATAGTAATTCTTATCTGAAATTACTTCTTTAATCTTCATTCGCCTTCTTGAAAGAACATACTATGCCAAAAGTCGAACTTGGAGCTTTTTGATTATATGTCGGCAGATGAGCAGATAAACAGTTAATATACTTGAACAACAATAGATTAACATGTGATGATAAGACATTGGTATAATCATCCCTATGAAACTCGAGTTTCAGATCTTTCACGTAATGACCCCAAAGTTGTAGAACCGCCACGTGTACAGTTGTCCGGTCGGTCTAGCATAAAAATTAACAAGCGTAAAATATGAAGGAAAATATATGAAATTGTAATTTGTTATAAGGATTAATAAAATGGTATTGATTTCACTGCGGATTGCGATAAACGAAAAGCAAAAGATCTTTATTGATTGAAGGACTAAAAAGAATACATGACGCCGAGAGAGAAATAAGGGACTGTATCGTGAAAACATAAACTCAGTTCACAGTAGCCCATAACGTGCAACAGATGGCGACACTTGGCAGTAACCAGAATTACTATAAAGGAAACATAAGAAAAACAAACAATAATGTATTTGACAATCAATAATGCAACACTCCCACTTTGATTTGCAAATGAGTCAAAGTTTTTTAGTTTGTTTAAGTTCACGAACTTGTAGCATTTCACGTTGATGTTGAAAAGCTTCCCTGGACAATGGCTTGGTCAGTAGATCAGCTTGTTGCTCTTGAGATGATACATGCTGTAGCTCGAAAGCTCCCGAGGTGAACTTCTCTCTGATAAAGTGGTATTGCACATCGATATGTTTCGTTCTGTTGTGGAACTCAGGGTTCTTGATAAGACGTATAGCACTTTGATTATCGATGTGCAAAATCGTTGATATCTTCTCGATACCTGTGAGTTCCTGTAGCAGACGTTGACACCAAACCACCTCCCTTATAGCTCGGCAAGCGGCGACATATTCTGCCTCTGTGGTAGAAAGAACAACAACCTTCTGCTTGGTAGACGACCACGCCACTGTTGCGTCTCCCAGTTTCAAAACAAAACCGCTCGTTGACTTTCTGGTTTCTACGTCTCCTGCATAGTCCGCGTCGCTGAATACGGAAATTGAAGTATTCTCTCCATTCGGAAAGTGAAGCCCGTATCGCAACGTTCCTTTTATGTATTTCAATATTCTTTTCACCGCATTCCAATGAATTTTTTTTGGGTTTTCTAGATACTGACTTGCAGTATTCACGGCGTACGTGATGTCGGGTCTCGTGGCTATCGATAGGTACTGCAGACTTCCCACTGCTTCCCTGTACGGCGCATTCGTGTCTTCACTTCCATCTGGATGCATAATCGCGCACATCTGATGATGCTTATCAGCAGGAACAGCAACTGCATTCGCGTTGTCCATATTGTATCGTTTCAGGATCGTTTTCGCATAACTTTCTTGATGAAGAAATACTGACCCATCTGATAGTTTTTCTATTTGCAGTCCCAGGTAGTGATTAGCTTCGCTCGTTGTGATGTCGAATTCAGCCTTCAAGTCGCAGATTAAATTGTCGATAGTTTCTTGATTTGTCGAAACCACCAATCCATCGTCAATGTGTATGGCCAAGATTATCTGATAATTCCCATCATCAACCACAAAAACGCAAGCATCCGCACTTGTAGCTCTCAATTTAAATTTAGAAAGAACACCAGTGAATCTCTGGTTCCAACATCTGGAAGCCTGTTTGAGTCCATAAATGCTCTTCCTCAACAAGCAGACTCGTCCACTGTTATCGTCAAAACCTGGTGGTTGTCTCATGAAAATTTGCTCGTCTATCGTTCCATTCAAGAACGCTGTTTTTACATCGAACTGCTGCATTTTCATACCTCTTGATGCCACCAAAGACAGGATTATTCTCAGCGAGTCGAAACGTACGACCGGGCTGAATGTCTCGTTATAGTCAATGCCACTCCTTTGTTTGAACCCTCTTGCAACCAATCTTGCCTTATGTCGAAAAACACTCCCGTTCGCGTTCTTCTTGGTTTTATAAATCCATCTGCAGTCGATGATGTCTTGATCCTTAGGGGTTTCAGTTAACGTCCACGTCTCACTGCTCTTCAGGGAATCAATTTCTTCTTTCATGGCTTCAGACCATTTCCTGCTGTTTTCGCACGAGATTGCATCGTGGTAGGATGTTGGTTCGTAATGCTCGGTGATTATGGCAGCATTGACATCGAAATCTTTGTAACGTTCAGGTCGTCTCAGTTTTGTTCTGTCTCTTAATTGACACTCTCTGTGACGTGTAGGAACTGGACCATGTTCAACAGGATCGTTCTCCACAGGATCGCACTCTTCAACATCATGTAGGTCAACCTCGACTTCTTCTTCGGTGACTTGTGGTTCATCCATCGCGATGTTTTCTTCAACATGCTCCGCGGGTTCGGGTTGATGTTGCTCGACATTTATTTCTCCTTGATTCCCATTGTTCTGAAGGCTTTGAGTGGCATTTAACCCATTTTGTTCCAATTGGATTATGTCCCATCCATCGATTTTTACATAGGTGAAGTCTTTCATACTTTGATTTCCTATGTCGATAACATCTTTGTACAGTTTACCAGTGAATGTGACATCTCTGTGAGTTTTCACCTGGTCTTTGTTTGGAAACCAGATACGATATCCTTTGACGTTATCATCGTATCCAACGAAAAAACCCTTTTCGGTTTTTGGGTCCCATTTTCTTCTTTTCTCTTTAGGAATGTGAGTATGAACTTCTTCGCCGAAAATTCTAAGGTTCGTGATATCTGCTTCCTTACCGAGCCAGAGTTTTTGAGGACAGACTCCTTTGACACTACTTGTGCCTGTTTGATTTAACACAGTCACTGCTGTGTTGACAGCCTCGGCCCAAAGTGCGATTGGCAATCCACTAGCGTGAATCATTGTTCTAGCAGCCTCAACCACAGTTCTGTTCTCACGCTCAGCTGACCCGTTCTGTTCCGGACAGTAAGCCACTGTTCTTTGATGTATAATCCCGTTTCTGAAGGTTATATCCTTTACACCCTGGTTTACAAATTCTAATCCGTTATCTGATCTTAGAATTCTTACTCCACCTTCGATGTGCTTTTGGCATTTTTTTAAAAAATTTTCAATGCATGCTCCCGTTTCAGATTTTTGTTTTAGATAATACACTGTCTTCCAATGTGAATAATCATCCTTTAGTAGAAGAAAAAATCTTGACCCCCCCAAAGATTTTTCTTGCATGGGTCCACAGATGTCAGCATGTATCAGATCTCCTGTCTTGGATGTGGTTGATTCGCTTCTTGGAAATGGCGATCGATGTGATTTTCCCACGATACAGTTCTCGCATGAGGCATTATCACCGTCGATGAAGTCGATTGCCCTTCCCGTCAGAACTTTCTTGACATGCGACATGTTTTGATGGGCCATTTTCTTGTGCCAGTTTGCAATTTTGTCTTTAGTGACTATATTGGCTCGAGCTGTATTGACTTCTGATATTACCTTGAACTGCATCTTGTATAATTTGTCGTCGCGCTCTCCCACTGCAACCACACGCTCTCCTTGCAATAGCTGACATGTTGTCTTATTTGAGCGCAATGTCATTCCTTTATCCAGTGTCGTGCTTAAGGAAAACAAATTGTATTTAATCTTGGGAACATATAATACATTTGATAAGTGCTTTTCATCCCACGTGTTTCCGTTGAAAGCCAGAATATTTATGTCACCTTTTCCATGTGATAGTATGTAGCTTCCATCGCCGATACAGACAGAGGTTTGATCTGGAAACTCTTTGTAATTTACAAACCAACTTCGTTGATTTGACATGTGATCCGTGGCACCCGAATCTAGAAACCATGAATTTGCACGTTCCTTTTTGTCAGAAACTGAAGTCAATGTTTCCCCAACAAGAGCGTCGCCTTTAGCTTCTCTATGTAGCCTGTTATCGTGACCTTTACCACTTCTACATTCTCTCGCCCAGTGACCCTCCTTTTGACACTTGAAACATTTACCTGGTCTCTGCGAGTTTTTATTACCATATTTGGAGTCTCCTTTATCGTATCTCTTTCCTTGTTTTTTGGCGGTGAGCGCGTCACTCTCAGATTGATCATGAATTCCAATCCTCGTCTCTTCTATAGTGAGTCTGGAAATGAGGTTAGGCAGCGTACGTTCATCATGATGGGTGGAGTCCCATGCACTGACAAAGTGATTATAATTTTTCGGTAACGTCATTAGTACCTTGGTCATGATCATAGAATCTGAAAAGGTTTCTCCGAAAGTTTTCAAGCGATAAGCGAGGTCTTGTATTTTGGAAATGTGGATGGCCATGCCATCACGGTCATTCTTTTTAATATTATACCATTGTTGTTGTAACATATGTATACTTGCCTCAGATCGTTGTTCATACACTGACAGTAATTTGTCCCACATAGATTTTGACGTGTTGCAATTTATAATGTGCATCAACGGCTGGTTCTCGACTGACGTGGCAATAATTTTCTGCGCTGCATTGTCGGCTTTTTTCCAAGTTGCGAGCGCTCCTGCATGTGCTTGCGCCGCGACCTCATCGGCATTTTCAGCTGGTTCAGGCTTAACGAAATCGCCGCTTACAACTTCCCATGCACACATTGCTTGCAATGTGACGCGAACTTGGAACTTCCATGTTGCCCAATTATCTATGTTTCTCAGCTTCGTCACTTTCACGATATCGTTATCCATCGTTCGGTTTGTTTCACTATTGCACGCGGCTGGACTTAACCTCAAAACGATTTCGAACTGTTTTAAACAAACAAGCTATACATATATGTTCTGCTATATTGTTGGGACAAGCTATACATATATGTTCACTCATGTTTATCACACAATACCTCTGGGCCAATAACCTGTTATAAGGATTACAAAATAAGGTACTGATTTCACTCAGGATTGCGATAGACGTAATACCAAAAAGAATCTTTATTGCCAGCTAACAAAAGTACATGACGCCAAGCAGAAGATATAAAAAAATTACAACAAAGCCTGTTCACAATGTAACAGTAGTCCATGGCATAGGCGGTGCCTCACACTGTGTGCAACAGATGGCGACACTTAGCAGTAACTAGCATTATATAGAAACATAAGAAAACTAAAGTCTTATTAATTTGTCAATCAATATTGACAAATATTATGGATTCCAAAAAAATAAATATTATTATCCAAAACATTATGGATTTTAAATCCCTCCCTTTAGAATGTAACATAATATCTACAAATAACGCATCAGTATACTTATTTTCACTATACTGTTTATAATCATTTTCTTAATTTTTACGTTTTTTAATTAAAATGTATTTGGGGAGCTTCCATGATGCTGAATCTTCAAAATGCCAAATGCTCAAAATGTCGAACTTATCAAAAAGCCAAAACTGTTAAAATGACGAATATTTAAAATGTAGAATATTTAAATTAACGAATGGTTAAAATGCTGAATGATTAAAACGCCAAATATTTAAAATGACGAATGCTCACCATGCTGAATTTTTCGAATGTCAAATTCGAAAATCAATTGTTATTTATTGATTATTTTTAGAAAATTCGGCATTTTGAGTATTTGGCATTTTAATCATGCAGCATTTTAACTATTCGTCAATTTAAATATTCGTCATTTAAGAAATTCGTCATTTTGATAGGTTCGGCATTTGAAGCATTTGGCATTTTGACCATTCGTCAATTTAAATGTAATTTATGTCAATTATTGTTTTTAGTCATCTTAAATTAAGGCACATTCATAGACAGATTTCACAGTAAAACAGCTAACAATATTATGAATTGTATATTTTATCAACTAAACAACGGTTTGAAATCATTAAAATAATACCTGGTATATGGTAAAAAATGATACCCTGATAAAAGGATATCTCAAAAAGATTAACAATTAATAATCGAGTGAAGTCTGAATCAAAGGACATCTTGTCAAATATACATATGTTCCCAGTAAGAACGTAAAAGAACTGAACATATATATGTATATCATATATATATTATACGTATATTTTACAGCTAATGTATAAAAAAGGTTAATACTATGTATATATATATATATATGTGCTACTCCTATATCTTTGGCAATTCATCAATTTGAAAACTAGTATTTTTGTTGTCGTTTTCTTATGAGTTTTCTAACAATTTTAAGAATTTTCAGTTCCAACCAATTAGATATTATTCGTAAGAATATTATGTATAAATGTAGCCAAATAAATTTGTCGATGTATTAAAAAATGGTGGTGTAAACTCTTAATATATTTAACTTAAATCCGGAAAAAATGTATAGCCATACACATTGTTGGCCGAGAGTGGCATATGATTAATAGCATTTTCAATATTAAAAAAGTATATTGTAGTGCAATGTTATAATATTATACAGTGTGAATTGTATTGTATAAGTAGAATTACATTTTTTATAGTGTCAATAGCCTATATTATTTTACATTGATCACTGTAGGTTTAATTGTTCGTTTCGACGACGTAACTCAGATTACTCATTAGTTAATATAAATTAATGAATAATTGCTCCAATCTATTCGTATTAGGTTTGGTGGGTTTATTGAATGGGCCAATGCCAATTTGTTTAATTTGCAATTTATTTCACCCCTAAATATTTTAAGAACAAATATATTTTATAATTGACAATGTGAGATAAAGCGAAAAAAACAATAAGTAATTTGTAATCAAACTTGTAAGAACGGTGTGAAAAGTGTAAGGCATTTAATTATGTTTGTAAATAATTTAACTTTAGAAACGTGTATCGAGAAGGAAAAGTTTCATGTAACTTTACACGCCGTTCTTATATATTATGGTAAGAATTAATTGGAAATTAAAATTTAAATATTGGTCCAACAACATGTATAATGTTTGTATAAAACTGGTGTGCAATAATGTACAAATATTGATGTGCTATTATTAGTTGCGAAGTAAAAAGTAACTAATAATAGCAAACTATATGCAAAAACAAAGTTACTATATTTAACAAACCAGTTGCTGAAAATGTTTGTGCAATGCTTGCATTCTATAAAAAGTACAAGCTAGACGAAAACAAATTGTGCTATATTGGAAAAAATTTTACTCTGAAATTATTTGGCCCATATTTTTGCCAAGGTGCGTCCATTTTTCCTTACAGTTTTGGCAAAGTTGGAAACGTCGCTAAAAGAACTTATAATTTCGCAAATGTTTTGCTCTTTACTCGGCTGTATCCTTTGGCTAAAAAAGAACAATCAAAAAGAAGATTTTACCAGTTTAATAAATGATTAAGTGGGTTGAATTATTTTAAACGATTATTTAATTAACTAAAAGTGTTGAATTACAAATATTGGTCTTCTTTAACCAAAGTTCTGACTTACACATTGCAAATTTGCGGATTGTTTAATATTTCATATCTATTTCGACTTTTATAAATTCTTCTACAATTCATCAATTAATAAAAATTGACAAACTTTTGTGATAAGTTTCACAAATATAATAGCGAAGACAGTAAAATGGATATATAATATATTATATGAATATATATATAATATATATTCGTATATTATATGAATATTATATTATATATATATCAAATAAATTATATACGAATTAAAGTAAAATTAAATTCCGTGGGATTTATTTATTTTCATTCATAATATAAAACGTACAAGGCATATCATTATCTTTGCCGCGAAGCCCATTCTCAGTCAGATTGAGAGAAAGATAATAAGCACATTGTCTTCCTCTGTCTAACGCCCGAAGTAACGCCGACCGTCGTCTAACTAGGGCGATCCGAATGACTGAACGTACGTGAGTGGAGTTGACAGTGCGCCTTGTACGTACAGCCGGACGAACCTGACATCGTAGTGGGGGGACGATACACGATCCACGATCCTCAATATGGAGTCTCTGGGCTTTGTCGAGAGAGAAATCCGAGTGTGAAGGTCTTTGCGTGACAAAAACCGTAAACACGACGCCGCGCTAGAATCATTAGTTACATTAATTGGGAGGTTATGTATTTTTTTTCAATGTGCTCCGTGGAATCGATTTTCTTTAAAAAAAATATATAATACGTCTCATTCGATTACTTGAGTCAATTACAAAATTTTTGATGAGAATCGGACGAAAAATTACAACGTACGTTGCGAAAAATTAATTAAATTAAATTAATTATTTAAATTAATTTCGTTTTTGTAATTGACACTTTTATCTCTACTTTCATAATAAACGTTGAAATTTTTAGTACATCATTTTTCTCAGTGTAACTCCAAAATTGTTGGTGTTATCAAAAATTGTATAGGTCGAAAAAGTTTCGTCTTTGTGAGATGTATAAATTATGATGATAATAAATTCGTCCAACAACGGTGAAAAAACTATAATGAAAAAGTAGTTCAAT
>JABFOW010000304.1:0-12885 GCA_022817725.1 Archaeoteleia sp. ZL-2020 | reverse complement strand
TAATTACAATCCAAGTTAGAGAAATCAGAATGTCTGATTAACCAGATTGCTCAAATCAGAATTATTTGATTACTGTATCCAGCCAAATATCCCTCAGTGTGGAAAACGAGTTTCAATTTTTTTACAAATAGTTTGTTGTTTGTTTCGTAGAATTTCTGTGTAATGAAATCATTGAGATCACTCCTTTGGTTTGTCATAATTGCAGAAATGTTTGTATTAATCAGAATACTTTTAAATGTTCGATTGGCATTACAGAAAGTGTTTCATCCACTTAAGGGAATGCCAATCCTACGAAACAAATAGAAAACGATTTAAAAGCTTAGAATTCTCTACGATTGGATACATTATTTTTAATATTTTTGTATAACAATTCCGAGTGCAACGGAAATATTTATAAAGTATCACCTAAACAAACACTACGTCATTATTTAAAAAAAAACAGGATTAAAAATGTTCACAAATAACCTTTCTATGAGCATGCAGTCGAACCTCTGATTCTTTACCGCTTCGGGAGGACTGATAAACAATTAGAGGTTTCACATGATTAGCTTTTGACATTTCTCCTACCAGTGCCGTATCAAAACATTTTTGTCGTAGAATAAATGTCACTTTTAATATGTTTTAACATGTGTAGAGAATATATATAATAGAACTATGTCTAGAGAATCAGAGGTTCACAAATCAGAGGTTCGAGTGTATATATATTTATTTACTGTTTTTGTCATTACTAAATTTTTATTATTCATCCGATTTTGATTTCCAAAGTCTTACTTTGTTCCTATAGTAGTTTAGAACATTTTCTGTTAAACACATTTATATTAAAATCATAAATTTAAAATAACCAATAAAATTTCTGTATAAACAAACAAATATTTTAAAAACATATTTTACAGAAAAATGTCTAAATTAACATACATACAAAATGTAGTCATACCAATCATACCAGTACCTCGTTAAATCATACGATACATTCGAAGAACATTGTGTATAAATAAATACATAAATAAAAATAAAATTTGTACATATTATATATACATTTCATCTCTAATTTGTATGTCCTCTTCTGTATGAAAATATGAATAAAATTTAATAATTTGTCTTATATTTTCAAATACAGTGAATTCTGAATTATATGTAATCCTCTTGTACACATATTTGTCTTTCGAACCAGGCAAAACACCACTGCACCAAATAAAAAGTGATATAATTTTAAAAGCGTAGTCCAGTATGTTCTTTATGTTCTTTATGCAAAGTTGTGATTTGTATGTATTTTTGTTCTGGCCCTCAGAAATATGTATAACTCAAACTTCATTGTCAATATCTATATTTTTCCTACTCACCTTCCCGCAATACCATTCGGTTGAATTTCTTGAAGAAATATGCCCAATTCTCCTCTGTCTTTATTACGTAATCCAACAACGCTGAATCCTAGACTCGTGCCCTCCGACTTGTACAGCTGCATATAAAACAAAAAGACACATACGTTAATTGATACATTTAATACAAAATTGAAATAGAAATTAAATTTGTATTTGCGATGAAAATATTATATTAAATGTATTTTAATTCAAAAATTAATTTAAAATAAATAAATTATAATAAATTCAATTCGAACATCATAAAATGACATTGATTAAATAAACACTATATACACAGCACTTGTAAATCAATGTTTGTCTTTGCCTTATATAAAAATAAAAAAGTGGTAAAACAGGTCTACGTAAACGAGATAAACATAATGTGAAATTTGATGTAATATTATTTGATGAAATTTGAAGATGTTATAATGTGAAATTTGATGTAATATTATTTGATGAAATTTGAAGATGTTATAATGTGAAATTTGTGTAAAATATTAATTTCGTGGGATTTGTAATAAATCCACAAATAATACCTATAGCGACCAAAATTATATTAAAAATAATGAAATTCAAAATTTATTTTCATCCAAGTTGATCATATATGTTAATTTCCGAAATATTATTTTTAAAATAAACTTACAATGTTTTATATATTTGCTGTCTATAACGTCTAACTTTTTGAACAGTATTTTTTAGTATCTCCTGTCTATCTAAATGTATACTGATTTTTAAAATAACATTGTTCGTATAGGTATTACACAAATCAATGTTATTTTAAATAAAAATCAATTTGCTTCATGACCAGAACACTATAAAAGTTGACAAACTTTTGAAATTCTAAAATTTGTTTTCGCGCAAGCAAACTATGAAGATAATCATTCAGTAAAATACGAGCAATATAAGCTGCGAAAAGTTTTATAACTACCTGAACTGTGCATATTTGGCGACCTTTTGCTGCCGCTTCGATAACTTTTTGGAATTCTTTGGCGTATGTGGGCGTAGTGATAGGTGGCATACCTATGACTTCCGATGCCAAGCTGGGACTAGTGACCTATAAAAAGAATTTAATTTATATACTTCATTAATTTTTAGTCCTTTTGACATGTTTGCATATAATGTATGATATATATGCACTAACGGAAGAATGCGGTAAACTAATTATTTGTAGCAACTCTAACTAATGATGTAAACAAATTACTCGTAATAATTTTTAGAGCTGAAATAAATTTGTAACAACAGGATAATTCAGTTCTTTCAAATTGTTATAAATATGTATGTTATTTAATGTACAATTGAACATATTTCACAATTTGTATCTCAAATCAAATATTATTCCCAATGTGTTCGTTTTCTACGTATTAAAGAACATATTTTATATAAAGTCAAATTTATTAAGAAACTAAAAATGATGAAAACATTTCAATTTAGAAATTTTTCAAATTTTCGCGCACATACAAAATTAGCATGCGCAATCCTTGCCTAACGTTTCTGCCATATAAATAAAACGAAATTATATTTACAATTTAACTTCAATTAATCTTGTCGCAAAGCCAATTAAATTCATTTATAAATTAAAAATGATTTTTTAAAAATAATTCCACTATCGATTAGTCGTACTCTAACTCCTCCAAAAATCTAACCAAATCAATTCTTATTTCTGATATACACTTCATTAGATTTAGCCCTATACACATTCAAACCTATTAACATTAGCTCCATTAATATGATATACACAATACTTATACTTTTATGTAGTTATTATAATTTGAAAAGATATGAGTTTACCGCAACGAATGTCGTGTAATGCATGAACATTAGAATATAAGGATTATAAATACAGGATTATAAATACAAACCTGTGCACTAGTATCTTCGCTACTGCTGTGCAACAAAGGTGCAATTGGAACCCTTTGATCATCAAATTCACTGCTATACTGATACAAATCTTGATACATAATTTGCCCTGCAGGCTGCACTGGAGTATTTGGTACAGAAAGTTCGAGTTGACCCCCTGGACTAATATCAAAATCTCCAGGTAGTATTGAAGGGTGCTGGCTTAATTGGCCATTTAATTCTGCCAATGAATCTTGCATAGTGACAATACTACGGAATACCGGATCTTCCAAAAGCGATATAAGGGATTTCAAATCCTGATTTGTATGCAACTGCAACTTTGGATCATCGCAGTCATCCACTCGCTCTTGTATATGCTCAAGCAAATGAAGAGCCGTTGATATATCTAGTAAAATAAAGACAAATTATTATATGACTATATAAAGTAAACACAAAATATATTCCAACAAAATGGATCAGACTTAAAATTAAAATATACTGCAGGTAAAATAAATGTAATAAATAACTTTTGAACCATAATGATAAATGTTTAAATTCAAGTGTGGCATTGTCAAAAAATCTCATGTGGTAAAAACACAAAATAGATGTACAAAATTTACTGATATAAAAGATTATCAGCAAACTCCAACCAAAATTTAAAGATCAGAAATTAAAAAAATATAGATGCATGTCTTTAAGAAAATTATCAAATAATAGATGTTGATACAATAAAATGTTGGTCATAAGTAATTTTTAATAATTTGCAATTAAATATGAGAAAAACTTAATTTCATGTTCATTTAATGAACATGAAAAAATTTAAGTCTTAAACTTCAGTTATTTTTTAAAAATGTGATTCTTTATTTCATGGTAATGTAAAAGCAAATTTAAATTTGTCCAAAGCTAATGGTAATTACATACGTTGAATAGACTGCTGAAGCGAATGAATTTATGACAGTTATTTCATCACTTGTTCGCATTTTATTACAGGCTGTTGCAAGAAGACAATCATAAAGATTAGAGAGTGTGTCTGAATAGTCCTGCATATCGACGAGGTTGATATGAAAATTACAATGTAGATCACTTGGCACAGACAACGTTCCATGACGTCGAATAAATCGGAAAAATATTGATTTACACAATTTGAATTACATTTTACGATAAGATATTTTGTGGAAAATTTCATTTTGATCATTTTTAGACCTATTAATAAAACAAAATATAATTAATCCTTTTTATGTATTTTTTTATTATTCGGTACGTTTCAGGGATTTTTCACGTTCTTCAAGCGATCAAAATCGTAATAAAACTGTTTTAGTGTATGCGAAGTGTCACAGACATAAAATTTTGTCATCCATCCAGTTAATGATACATTCGTTAAAAGTATTATACTTATTTAAAATTTTAAATACGTACTTAAATAAGTTCGTGTGAAAATATTCAGAATACGTTTTACATTATGGAAAATTATTATTTATGTCGTTTTCAAAAAATAATTGCTAATCTAATAAATCAAGTTACACATTTGCTGTATATCGTTTTCGATAGTTTTAAACAATTATTGAAAAAGATCCTTGTCTTACATCATTGTAATAAAAGAAATCTTTTTCTATAATTATTAATAGTTTTTTAGTGGATTTTTTAATAGTATTTTCGTTTTCAATACTTTCTTTTTCGTAAGGGTAATGTACTCGTTACATGATACTGCAATACCGGCGACTAAACAAACGTGCAAACAACCAAACACCCCTATGTTTATCGACTCCATCGCCACCCCATCGCCATTTCTACTAGGGAAGTGTTGCCCTCTTGTTAAGTTTGTATATACTAATATGAAAAATAATATTTTATAAAAGATTTTTTTAATTGTATGATGCCGGTGTACTGTATAACGTGAGCCAATAAACGTTATTAACAACATTATAAAAGCTCGCTTTGTAATGGCGATGTATCTCTTGATGAGCCAATAAAGTAAATTACTACTACTACTTATAAAAGCTCTCTAATATGGTCATTGTGGGTAACTATATGGCCGGCTGAATAGGATTCTGTGCACGATTGCAATCACACGTTACCGACCTTATAATCTGAAGGAATTTTTCTAAGTATAATAGTTCCTAAGGCTACATACTAACTTAAGGTGATTCGTCAATCGATTATCAGCTCAAATAGGATTGATAATATAGAAATTGACAAAAATCTAAATATCGCATCCGCTATTATCGACATACGTATAAAATCAGTCAAAATAAAATATTGAAATTGTTAATAATTACACCTACCATAATTAATATATTACATCTACAGTTGCACAGTAATATCATGGATGGGCAAAGTGTTTGGTGTTTCTAGTTTTTACCAACAGCTAATAATAGTATAGGAAAATGTACAGGCATTTTCCTCCACAGAGGAGGAATGTTTGATCAATGCGTCACGTGTACCAATTAGAAAAGAACAATACTCACCTAAAATATCAACTGATGGTACATGAATATATGAAATTCTTTAACTTTACAATACAATAATGTAAATCGATTATAAATTATCTATAAAATTATCCATACACTTTCATAAAATATATACTTTTGTATTTAGAAGAATATATTACCCTTTAACATTAGAATAAAAAAGAGTGTTGTATACAATTAACGATATATAGAGATTTATTGTATATAAGTAGTAAATTTAATATTTTACCCTTGATTATTTCTGTACTCTATAATATTACACGTTAAAAATATTGCAATTAATTTAATTTATTGCGACTCTACCGTCCTAGAGTTTCTCAGAATTCTTCTACAGTAATATATCCCCCAAGATATTATTCAAACCACATAATTTAATACAAATAAATTAAATTTCAGTTAAATCAATCCGTAAAAGTAACAGTTAAGAAATAAATGCAACTATATAAATTCATGCATAATGTCAAAGCTGTTGTAATGGATTCTAAATATTTTACAATATATAGACAATATTGAGAAATCGAAAAGTATATTTTCATTTGTTATCCTGTATAAATGATTTATTTTTTTAAATAAAGTATCTAAAGGTTAAGCAAATAATTCAAGTTGCACACTATGCCTCGCATCCCATCCATTCCATATTTCTTTGTACACTACGGTGCAATGTACGCGTCATATGACGATTGAAATTCATAGCTTATTCATATCCAAGAGCGACACAATGATACTGTGACACTACATTATTCTTCACTTTCCAGATTTAATATCATACCTTAGCGTCCTACGCAAACCGAAAATGAAATATTTACACTATCTTTTTTATTCCTACAAATAATTGTATTTTACAAATAAAAACAATATTTACTTTCATTACGTAGGAATCTGTATACTTTATTAATACCGATATATACGCACGAATGAAATAGTTGTATGTATCTTTATTCATGGACTGATTCGCGCTCTTGTAATTTTAATACGAAAATTAAATATTGCCACTAATTGCATTTCAATTTTCTTATTGAATGTCCGCCTATACAACGTTGCGGATCCGTTGCAGCAACGTTGCAACGTTAAATTTCAGCGTCGATGCAGGTAGTGGAGTCAAATAGGTTATTTAGCAAAATATTAATATGACGGCTTTTGCGAAGTGGTTAAGTGCCTTGCTTCATAAGATGAAGACGTGGCGTTTAAGACCGGTTAATGGCACAAATAAAAAAGTATATAAATTTTTTTTACTTCTCCGACAGAACCGTGACGTTGCAGCAATGTTGCAGGGACGTTGTTGCAACGTTGCCTGAATGTATTCGCAACGTTGCTGCAACGTTGTATTGGCGGACATTCGCACGTTGGTGCAACGTTGCAGCAACGTCCCGAAAGTTGCTGCAATGTTACAGCAACGTTGCAATTTAAAATTTGGGCTGTTGCTGCAACGTTGCGGTTCTATCTTATCAAATAAAATTTACTCAAGGAAAAATGACATTAAACCAAGATTAATTTTCTTAATGGATGGAAATTTTGTTTGATTCAAAGCAATTTTCACAAATCTTTATTAGAGTACAGACGCTATTAATGACATATTATACATGGAGTCGTTTGATTATTTTAGAAAGATATATTAATTTATTTATTTACTTCTCATTGACCTAATTTTCTCGAATGTGACTTTTAACGTGTAAACTAATAATAATACAAATTAATTATATAAACCAATATAATCGTATTACTGACTGCATTCAGTCAACATATGACTAATTGACATTCATCTGTGCATGCAAATATATAATTCAGTTTTCCACGAAAATATAAAATTTCTTGAATAATCCGAAAAATACTACATAATTATTAAATAATATCAGGCATTGAAATCACGTAAATATGAAAATTAAAATTTTAATAAGTAAATATATATTTTCTACGAATAATACACAATTTACTCTCTTGCGAGCTTACAATTTGATATTTCTAATAATTGAAATAATATCAGAAATCATGAATAAATATAGCTATGAAACTTCTTAGTAAGTATATGATCTTCGAATAGTGATGTAGCGAGTCAGAGAGTATAATGAACTTCGAAGTTAACTCTTCTTCGGATATTGTATTATTTATTTGGCAAGGTCGATTCGGTAATCTGTGGCGCCAGGAACACAATATATATTTCTATCGATAGAAATAATATCGTGAAATATGGACAATTATAATTTGTGAATTTTAATATATTTATATTTATTTTAGAACAATATGATGGGAACGACCTTTTTCTAACTAATTCAACAATATTTGTATAGATAATGTAATTCATAATTAAAAGTGTAATTGTATATTTAAATGCAATGACTTCCCATAAAGAATATTTGGTACTCCTATTTTAAATTCATTCAAATTGCAGTGTGACATTTATATGCATTGAAATTCATTATTTTAAAGAAAAAAAACTCAACCATTTTCTGTCAGACACTTTTTGAATTTAGATACAACTTATCGTCTTCCTCTGTCAAATGTCTAACATTTAGATACTAAATTGGTACCAGTGTTTGTAGTGCAACAATAAACAATAGTTATAATTGAAATTTACCACTGTATTTTTTTCTCTGTATAATAGACATTTAATAAATATAAATTCAAAATCCAACTTACCACAGGTAGATTATTATACGAATTTGCGTCCGGTGAATATCTTTACGAATGATTATGCACGCAAAAAATCTGTGATCAATGCAACAAAATTGTTACAAAAATTAAACAAAAATAGCGTCATAGGTCAATGAATCAATATGTACCATCGCGTAGGATGCACGTTTCTGTACAAACTCGCTTATACTAGATGTATGTCTGTAAATGAAATCAATGTCACGAGCCGTGCAACGAGTACGATTGAAGAATCACAGTAAATACAATCTTTGAATGCCTGCACAATATTTAAAAGTGGATAAGACTTTAAAAGTAGTATTTAATAATTAATCATTTCATGAAATATGGAATTTTGAAAGATGTAAAAAAGACATTTTATAGAAATTTAAAGTTATTTCAAGAGATTTTTCTACGACACTGATGATTGTGAAATATCTTGTAGTTCTATATACTATAATAGAGTATTTATAATTCATTAATTTTCTCAAGAAACCGAGCAAAAATTAAATAAAAATAAGTTGATTAGATGAGATTTTCATGTACAGATTGGGGGTGTAACATCCGCCTTCATATAACCTGTTCATAGTGAGATGTTTTTCTTTGCCTATAGAGTCAGAGCAATATTATAAATACGAATTTGGTAATTCTTGCTTTTGATAATTTTCCCTAAAATGGCTAAAAATTTGTTGAGATATATAAGTTACTAAATAGTTTAAATCATTTGGAAAATGTCTTATTTATTGGAGAATGTAACAATGCATTTGATAAATCGTAAATGTAAATTGAAAATAATGTGTAATTTTAAATATTATAATTAAGAATGTATAAATCATTATATGTTTCAACAGTATCATTGCAGAAATCTCAAGAGCAGACAGAAAATTATTATACATAATTGAAGTTGATTGTTACAGAATGGAGCATCGCGTTATTAATATCAGAACGACTACAGAAAATGAAAATGCGACGGCAAGATTATGGTTTTATACATACGCAAAGGATAAGCAAAAGATATTGAACTAAATCATTATATTAAAAAAATAATTGAATACAAAACCATACGGTTTACTATTTGCTATTTCGCTTATTTAGTTAATTCGATCCGCAATGTTATTCAATCAAATACTATATTTAATTGAGACACAACATTTTGCGTAGTAGATATTAACACTGAATTGAATTATATGCGAGGAAATTATTGAAAATTTACAGCAGTTATAACTATTTTGAAATTTAAGTACAGTCATTCTACGTTATACTCAAAATGATGTTTGACATAATTGAAAAGTGCATGCCTAAAAAAAGATTATAGAGAAAATGAATGTTGTAATAAATAATTCTTGCTATAAACGTAAATGCACGCGATCATAAAAACAAATTTTTCGTAAATAATTAAACGTGAAATTTGCCCGATGCCTTAACTCACGTGGAAAATTATAGAGCAATGAATAATTTGCGCAAAGCACGAACAATTCATTCGTTAAATGCAATTTTTACCCTGATATCGTGAATCAATGCACGGCAATGAATACAAAGTAATAAAAAAATCACTACTGTTATAAATTTTTAATCATTAGACTATATTTACGTATTATAGAAACAAATTAGATTTTAGGTTTGGAAACTACATATGCATACTTCAATTAATTTAATTTTTCATTGAACATTAGACAGTTTTTTGCCTGATGTATAGTACTGAAGAAAATGCCCAGTATTCGGAATTATATAATCTACTGATACACTTTATTCACGAGCACATAGAAAACATTAATAATTGAAATATTTCATATACTGAATTTCAACTCTTCAGATATAGTGTCAAAAGCATAACGGCATAGTCACTTTCTTATTTTTTGACAATTCTGTTCGTTCAAGGTAGCTATTGGACGTTTTAATACTTTTCAACGTTCCAGAAACGTCTGAATGTCTGCATTAATCAACTTTCTAGGAACGTTGCATAATATAAGATACACGAGAAATTTCAAATGTGTGCATTTTGGTGTCTTGTAACTTGCCGTGTAACGTACTCGCAACGTTCCACAAATGTTCACAAGGTTGGAGCAACATAATAGTATCATCCCTAGTAGAAATCAGATCGGGCGTGTCCTATTTAGACCCTTATTAGTGTCCTTATTTAGATCCTATTTAGTGCCCGGTCTGGTTAAGATAGGAAGGGCCCTAGAAGGATATGCCTGTAAGGGCCAGCCGGGCCCGACCTGGTTTACACTGACAGGAAGTTCAGCCAGGGTGCACCCTACCTGGCCCGATCAGGAAGTGGTCAGGTAAACCATACCTAAATCATATCTGGCACAGCCGGGGTATGTATTTAGTTCCTAATTGACCATTTTTCAAATTACCAACAAATTATTGAAATTTAAAGGAACAAATTTAAATTCTACAAAATATAATATATTATAAATATAAGTGAAACTTTATTGAAATTAATACAAAATCAAAAAACTTTTTTTAAATTGTACCAATTTTGCCTTTTGTACTACTAAAAATGAAATAAATTAAAAAAAAAACATTTGATTTAAATCAATGATTTAAATTAAAAAATCATTTCATTTAAATCGTGATTTAAATCATTGATATAAATCAATTGATTTAAATCATGCCAACGCTGCTTAAAAATAGGTTCAATTATGGATTCTTTCTATTCTTCTGGAATTTGTTCATTTTTCCAAATTAATACTATTAACTTATATAGTTGTTGGATTAATGTACGACATTCGAATCGTATTAATTCCGATGAGATTAAATATCGAACCACAGTTTATTCTTCTTCTTAATTCGGAAGCCTATTTTAGCTGCTGTAGCATCGTATATACATTTCTTAATATCATTCTATAATTTATCCAGTTTAACATTTGCATCATCTTCAAATACGTCATCTAATACCCCAAAACTGTTGGAGACTCGAACCTGATATTCTAATCTACATTCTTCATCCTTTAGTTTCTCTCTAACAGCATAATTAATGCCAAGTAATGTAATTTCATAACTCGTGTATACAACATGGTGCTTTTTTTGAATTTATTACTAAATATACGACACAAAAAAATGTTATAAGTTGTTTTTGTACTTTTATTTAAAAATGTATTATGATTTTTTAAATTATATTTTAGTAGACATTATTTTTACAAATCCACGTGAATGATCTTAATTGAATGATTATCATTTACTTGATAAAAACATTATGTATGCTCCAACAAATTTTCTGATAAAACTGCATTGAAATATATTTTAATTATAATAATATAAAAGGTAAGATTAAATTAAGATCGTCAAGAGTTGTATAACAATGTGTAAAAACATTTAATCAATTTATAAAATAAACGATTTCGCCTGGATTCATCCAGATTTCTGTGTGCGTGTAAAAATACAAAATTTTGAATGACAATATAAATAAAATGGTGATGAAATTATGATTCTGATCTGATGATTTCGTCATGATGCAAGGATCTAATTGATTACGTATGGAGAAATTGTATTATTATCTGACAAATTTTGATTGTTTTATCTAACTGATAACGCACACTGGACAAAACAAGTTTTTCTACAATTTTATAGCATTAAACATTAATTAGCAACATTATAAAATTAATTATAAAACTACACTTTACAAAGTAGTATTATTTTATCTGAAATTAATTTTAGTCATTTATGTAAATGTGCATTAATAACTAATTCATTATTTGTCAATAAAGAAGAAATTTATGTGTTTTCATTTCGCACTAAAATCTATTAAGTTGCATTATCTACTCATTACGTAAATTAAATAATATTTATAAAATATTTACATATTACAACATACAAATATCGCATCTACAAAATTGTATAAACAAATAATTGGTAAATATATTTGTTTTTGATCTAAATCTAATTTTTACGTAACTTCCCAAAGTTGAATGTTTTTCATAATTGTTATGAATATTTAAAAGGTATTACAATAATTGTGCTCAAGCAATTGAGATATTTGCCTTGTATATAATGATTTTGTTTGAGTTCTGCTATAGCGTTTGAAGCGAACGGACGTGTTGTGAGTAGCTCTTTAAATCATCAATCTTTGTTGAATTATGTGACAATCTTAATTAATAATAAAATGAAGAAGTAATACAATTTACTATTTACTTCAAGACATCATATAATCATTTGTGATTGAATATAGTGCTTCGTACAGTGATCATCTATGGTAATATGTATTATATAAATAATATTCAGAAAATAATTTCATAAGATTATTTAGACATCATAAAAGGTAATTTAATACTATAATTGTATATTATAGATATATTTACGTTCTAATTTATTTCTTATTAAAAATTTAATAATGTTACTTGATCTGTATTTAACCCAATTTTATTACTCTGTTACGATATTCCATTTATTTATTTACTACCTAAACAATATTTTTATTATTTATATCAATGATTTATTTCTTATCTTACAAAATTTGAGTGAAAATACAATTAAAAAATCTATATGAAACATCAATGTTAAGCAGTTGTTAACTACAATACAATTCTGTCCTCGACCCATAAGTAAATATGATCTTCCTATGTCTTTATGCGACATTCATTAGTTTCGGTACG
>JABFOW010000303.1:0-12891 GCA_022817725.1 Archaeoteleia sp. ZL-2020 | reverse complement strand
ACATTTTTAACAGATTTTATTATATATATATATATATATATATATATAGAGAGAGAGAGAGAGAGAGAGAGAGAGACAGATTATTGCTTCATACATAAATGTATATAATTTTACGCAGCTACTTTCTTTTCCCAGAAAAAGATGTGCACATTTATATTTCCTTGATTTCAAATAAATCAAATATTCTTTAATTATTTATTACTTAATACATGCATGATTATGTGTGTCCATATAGGATCCAATATTTTTAATAATCTTTAATAATTTGTCAATATTCTGGGAAGAACATTTAAACAATTACTTTATTAAACGTAATTTAAGAATCAAGTAATTACTTGCCAAGAAATGTAAATTGATGATGAAAAGATATTATTATAAAAGCAATAATTTTGAAAATGAAATTGTAGACAAGATTATTTATTATTTGCATCGTCCAAGTTAGTTAAATCAAAAAAGTTAATAAAAAAATTATTGTCAGTTAATTTTACTGTTTGTTAATATTAATGACTATAAAAAGGTAGATATTGTTCGTTAGTAAAAGAAATGTATCCCATGGCAGAAGTTAAATTATATAAAACAAAGATAACGAAATGCATATAACTCGAATACAGTACAAAAGAGCTTTTGATAGCGTCCCTCGTATCATGCTGGTAGTTCTGGAACTTTCCCAAATTCATCCAAAAGTTAATACAGTGTTATAAATCGAGTACGAACAGCAAATGGTGTACCAGGTTGCTAATAAGCATTGATCAACATGTGTTGGAACCAAGAACACTATAAAAGTTAATAGAGGTATATTCGAGGCTAATTTCCTGTCTCCCCTTCTACGTTGCATTAGTCTGATTCCATTGTCTAGACAATTACACAGCTAAACTTTGAATATAAACTTCGCACCAACACTCTGACACAAATTTGTATGCCGTTGTATAATAAATAGTTTATTCACGATTAGCGACATATTAAAACAAAATATAACTAATTTAACATTCAGATAATTATAAATTACATTTTGTAATTTATAACTAAATGATAATGCCATAGAATAATTGATAAGCTAAGATTGTTTAATAATAATATAAAACTGTAGTGACCATAATAGATAGCTATAAAAAGTGTAATCTATACTTTGCTTGACAATATTATTGATTTGCTTCAATTTTCCAAACAAAATATTGTAAATAATGTTAAAAGTAATAATGTAGTATTTAAAAATAACAATAATTTCTGTAAAATTAGAGCAGAAGAAACATTTGATTTGTAAGATAATCTATTTTAACAATGGTTGATCTAAAATATAGTAAAATAAACAAATCTTAGAAACTGACTGCAAAATGAAAAATGAAAGAAAACAAATGCTTTATATTATGGATCATAAATATTGTAAATTGCTGACAATGCATCATCCTACACATCCAAGAACAAGCGTACATAGACTTTATATTTCACGAAAAAAGTTGGACGGTGTCTTAGGTAACTGGAAGAAGCGATATTCTACGTGAAGAAAGTCGTCATTTATCACGAAGATGATCCTTTCATGAAATAGGTCGTAAAACCTGACGCGAAAAAAGTAAATTGTGGATTTAGTAACATGATAGATATTACGACAAATAGTAAAAAATCAAAAAAAAACGATATTATTAAATTGTTCAACTATTGTGACAATAAATTGAATTCGCAAAAGAAGCATCGCAACAACATACAAATCTGTACAAAAAAAAGAAAAAATGAATTCAAATAGAGGCGTCTTGTAATAATCATTCAGGATCAAAAGGTGAGGGGACAAGGTTAAAATAAAGCGGTCCTAAAAGCAACTGATGATGACAGATTTCTCTGTCAAGAACAATCCTTGTAATAATGAAAAATAGATGTCTCTGTGAAAGATTTATGAAAAGAGTTAGACTAGACATTTTATATTATCTATCACAGGGTATTGGAAAAAATTATATACAAATTGTAGCCAGTTGTTTTCTTAGAAAAAAATTTTTTTTTTCATTCTTCGAATATATAATTTTGGAAGAAGAGTACTTACTTTAAAAAACAATTACAAATGCTTTAACTAATATTCTTGGAAAATAAGATTTGGTACTAATACTTCATTGGCATTTATTGTGAAAAGGTGGGACGCATCAAATCTACGATAAGCTCTCACCACCTACACAACTGTTTGACGTAAATGGATTTTAAAAATGAAACAGATTTCTGGTATTATTGAATGTATTATCACTTTAATGTATACCAAATTATTCTGGTAGTAAAAATATCGAATGCCAGATAATTTTACACTTTTCAATACCAGAATTCCTTTTATGGAAATATTAAATTGTAAATACATTGAATATAACCGGATTCCATCATGTAGTAACTTTTAGCGACAGACGTAGAACAGACTCTTTCCCATATGTTTATCTCTCGTTCAATTTTTTATGTCATAACTTGGTCATGTGTTTTTAGCATATGTGATGTAAAGCCTTGGCATTTGAAAATCTTCGTAAGAAACAGTAGGTTGTTATTGATTATATTTAAAACTTTTTTTTAATAATTTTAATACCCCAAAAGATGTCTGACCTAAAAAATGACAATAACTGTAAATATGATACTATCAATAATAATTAGTTTCTATACTTTAAACCTGTAGTTAAAATATAACAATAGTAACCCAAAAAAAAAACATAATAATATTGCTACATGCCTGTAAAAAAGACTCGGCCAACTATACTATAAACTGACATCAATTTTATGGTCAATAATGCGGTACTCTTATGCAAATAGCTTAAGTTGTAGAACTTAAACGTCTTCTCTTTAAATATTTCATTAACAACTATAGTTTTCCTTTCATTGCAACAAAGCTTTAAAAGTATTGCACACAACACCCATATTTAATTCAAAGCACATTAACTCATCGCTTTTGTCAGTGAGAGACATTAATAATTCGATACGCTTTGCCGACGAATGCTCCTCCTCGTCCGCAGTAGCACGTGACCAAAGTGGTACCAATATCGATTGTACCGCAATACTACTGTAATAAATTTGACGTAGAATTGAAAAAAAATGCATAAACTGCTATTCTTTCTTTTTTGGACAAACTTTATGAATTTATATGGTACTACTGATGTATTGAATCGGTTTACGAATTAATAAACATTTTGTTTGTGAAAACCGTCGAAACAATTAAAAGGCAGGAGGGTTTTTGTCACATGTTCGTCGCATGTGAACTAATGAAAAGAGGCCAGGCACACACAACGAGGCAATTTTGTAGCTTGAGCGTGTCTGTTGTCATTCTTGTTTTCAAGGCTAGGTCGTGACCCGCGAGAAATGCTAATGAGCCCAGGTTCCGATCGCCAATCAAAGCGTCGAAGCGATGAATAAACCCGCAAGCTCGGCATAAATAACTCACGCATTTAAAATCAATAAACTGATAACGAACAAGAATAAAATCCAATGTCAATCTTGTTATAAATGAACTTTCCCTTAGTTTAAAGCTTACGTAATCAATTTAAAGTCAAACAAATGTAATATCGAATCTGTAGATTTCAATATATCGGTAACTATGAGAACAATTGCATTCAGACTGTGTATAACATATATGTTAATGTATGTATAAAAAATATAATTTAAAATTATTATTAACTACATTTTGAAGACGTAATACATTTATATAAATGTGTCACAAATATACACACTACACAAATTCGTATAAAATACATGTTATGTAAACTCTCAATTACCTAATTAAATTAATTACATGTTCAATTTTGTGAAATTTTAATGTATTTGTGTTACGAATGAAACCTTCATATAAATGGTTAAATCATAAGATTGTATATAAATAAATATTTCAAATATGTATATATTATTACATATATAGTACTAAATTTATTATTTATTACGTGCAGTAGTTTTATTTTTTTTATTTATTTATCGACTTATCACTTCATAATACAGAGATTCGTTTTACAGTTTTTAAATGACTTGCGTCTAATGGCAGTTGTAAATATTCTTAAGGAACACGATGTTTTGCGACATTCTTGTCGCGAGAAAAATCTTTGTTGGAATTTCATAATCTTTTTTACGAGACATACTTATGACTGAAGCCCTTTACAGGCCTATGACAACGGCACTTGCACACCAGCGGCGTACAGTAAATACTAAACGTGTTGACATGCACGTGAGGATATTGACTTCTTTCTTACTAAACGGGCGAGGCAAGGTATAATGTAAGTAGAGAGCACTGTACGAATCATAAGACTGCCTGTCTCTCATCCTATGTTATTATATGTTAAAGATACGATGGTTAGTGTATTACAACTTATCATACAGTTTAATATTTCATTGAAAGTAATTATTTAAGTCATTTTATTTAATTCTAATTAATAATTGAAAACAAATTGAAAATTTGTTAATTTGGTCTCGGTTTAAATTTCTGTAATTAATGAAAAATATACAGAAATGACAAAATAGATATAACTCATTAAATAGTTATGGAATACTTTCTGTGCTTGATAAGAAAGTAAAATATTCGTTCATAAACAAAGATATTATCTATAATATTGCAAAATGTAATATTATGACTAAATTGATCATTAATAATGATGATTAGCAATAATCAACATCGTCAATAGTTGACGTAATTCTTATCAGATATAATTCAATGCAACAAATATTTACGTATTGTTTAATTAAATTTTTTATTTGAGATATAATGTATTATCGAAAATATCTGACATTATTCAAATTCCTGCAATCTTTCCAATAACCAAATATGATTGCAGAATATAAATTCTAAATAATATTTCTGTATTTAAAAAAAAATTCAAAATTACACTGTTACAGTGTTTGTTTAAAAAATTAAATCAAGACGATACGATCTTTGTATTTGCGTATACATTGAATGATTCTTTATAACATAATCACATAATCATAGGATTATTGTCATTTGTCGTGTTGCATTGCAAGGATTACGCTATAAAAGGTTTGTCAAGGATTATTGCGACAGAACATATATCGAATATCGGCACGATGCTTTTTATCTACATCGAAGGGCGATACGATGTTTTCATTCATCGCTATCAAAGCACTTTAAATGTTTCAAGCTCGCCTTTTATGTAAAAGTTAATGTCATCATTACGAGGAAGCAACTTCATAGTGATGGTCGCGCGAAAAATATATGTGACGGCTTTATTGCGTATTAGAAATATGGTATCCATATGTGAATCTTGTACTTGAACACCGATAGAAAAAGAGTATTAAATTGGAATTAAATTAATTTTATTATTAGTATGTCAATAAGGTATTTGATAATATTACAATTTATTATCATTCCACGAATGATATATGAGACGAGAAGTAAATTGATAATGTATATTATATGAATTTTATTTGTTTACAATGTATATGTTGATTATATATAATATTGCTTCAAGTTAATTGAAGATTGTTTATTTGTTTTTATAAATAGAGAAGAGTGAGGCAAAATTAGTTATCTTTATCAAGTAAATTTTATAACGCTATAATTTATTAATTAATTTAATCGTGAAATGCTACGATTCGTGTTATAAATTTTGATTGCATAATGAGTTTAATAAATATAATTCTGTATAGTCTATTTTCGTTATAAGTTTAAAATAATGAAAACAGGAAAATGCGGTTTTATTAAAAATAACACAATTATGTTTATTTAAAAATTAAATAAAAAATATATATATTGAGAAAATATTAATATAACATTCTGAAAATTATATTCGGAAAATGTAATAAAAATATTTCACTAATTACATTCAGAAAAATTATTTCGTTGATTTAACTAAATTTCTTAAAATTCTTAAATGTTATTAATAATTGTCACAAAGTGTTATTAAATTAAATTGATTTTCCAATTACCTTAGTGAAACAAATATCTAATTGTCCATTATTCACTTCTATACATTTACCTGATTTACATTAGAAAAATAATAAAATTTGTGACAATTACGAATGAAAAAAAATCCCCAAAAATTAAAAATTAAAAAAATGGAAAGTAGGGGTGAGGTGTCATTCGATATTTGGGGGAGCTTATAAAATGCCGAATTTTCTAAATGCCAAATGCTCAAAATGCCAAACCTATCAAAATGCCAAATTTTTCAAATGACAAATATATAAATTGACGCATGGTTAAAATGCTGAATGATCAAACTGCCAAATGCTTAAAATGAAGAACTTAACAAATTGACAAATTTTTCAAATGATAATCAATAAATAATAATTGATTTTCGAATTTGACATTCGAAAAATTAGGAATTTTGAACATTCGTCATTTTAGGTAGTTGGCATTTTAATCATTTAGCATTTTAACCATTCGTCAATTTAAATATTCTTCATTTAAAAAATCGTCATTTTGATAGGTTCGACATTTTAAACATTTGGCATTTTGATAGGTTCGGCATTTTGAGCAGTTGGCATTTTGAAGATTCGCCATTTTAGAATATCCCCAATATTTCATCTTTTGGCAAGTTGTTAACAAACGACGATTAACCTTGAAATCTACTCTAACATTCTCAGTTGGTAATCAAGCAAATTGCAAATCTTTTTATCCATCGAATATTTTTGCCTTTTGCGTATAAAAGGCTTATCGATAATCAATGCTCTATATCCACTCGCGGTCAATAAAATAAAGATAAGACTTGTCGTAAGATAGTTTCCATGGGAACGATCGCTGCTGTCTGTCAGTCTTTCTGGTTGATACGACGAAGAAACATCGGCGACATCGCGACTGACGAGACGGAAATACCGATCGAGGAAAGCGCGTGAAATGAGACGGTGCCTCGGTATCGCGGTCCCGCAGTGGCCGTACGCGAGATGAGACGACTCGTTTTGTACGCGTCAAGAAACGAAGGACCGATCCCGCATTCCGCGCGTTTATTGGAGATGCGCACCGAGGAGGAAGACCTTGAAGATGCAGCGGCTGACTATCAGGCGGGTTTTGCGCAGTCTCCGCGTCAAGTGCATTTCTAATAAAGAGAAAATTAAAACAAAAAGTGAATCGATCGACGGATACCTAACCTCGCTAACGAGCCTAGAAGCATCGAATTCTGCACACTTTATACAAACGGGAAGATTACTTGACATTGAAAGTTAATTAAAACGATAGAAGTAGCTCAATTTGGCTCTTCTGTATTAACTTTTCTAATTGAAATTTGACCTTTTAATATTGAGTAATTTACATAATCTTGGATTACATATGTAAACCGGTGCAGATTTATTTGAAGATTAAGTACAATATTAAGTAGTAGGATGTTGTTTATAAGAAATTATATTTGAAAAACATCAAATAGGTTTGTTTTTTAAGAATTGATAATAAAATATTTAGCTTTCGGGATTTTTATTATGAAAGATGAACATACTTTGTTAATCAATTTTTGTAAGTATGAAACTTTAAGAAATAGAATGAAATTAAACCTTTATAAAAATAAAATAAATGCTTATACAATTCCAGTCAAATCTTTTAATGTATTTTTCAACAATTGTAAGCTATTTCAACATTTTGTATATTCTATAAAAATGAAAATATGATGAAATCATACGATACTTTTAGTGTATTAGATTAAAAGATTATACAGATTATGAAAAATTGTATTCTCCCAACGTGACTTTTAATGAACGTTTTTGTTATTGCGCAATCGAATGTTGGGCAAAAGTCACGTTGGGCGATCGTTAGTCAAGGAATCGATACAATGCTAATGAAACATTTCGCAATCATCCGATGAGCTAAATACACCTTTTCAGCAAAAGAATATTACCTAATTGATGCGCTGTGGAAAAAACTTTGACTAATTAATATCTTGGTATATTGTGTAGAGATATTCAAAAGAATTCTTCAAAATGTTTTACATATTCTATCATTATTAATATATTAAATTGCTGAATTTTTATAGCAATTTGATAAGATTGTCTACATTTTAAGTTCTAAAATGCATCTTTGTGGAAAGTGTGGTATTTGTTTTTTTAATTTTATTAGCCTATTCGTTAGTTCAAAATTAATTAATGGATTTGACAAAATGAAACGAATCTTATTGGAACGTTAATCCACTTTAATCACATCGATATCGTAACAATTTATCAATATGTATATCTTGTTTTATTATACGTGTATACCCCTTCACGTGACAAGAAAGCACGGTGCTCGGTGCTTTTCCCGGTTTCTGTGCGTGCATAGAGTTAATTGTTAGTGCCCTATTAAAGTGAAGAGCTTAAGGCAATGTAACGTCAAATCATATTAAAATTTGACAATGTAATAAACTTTGTACGTTACATCGACAAGTTGAATGAATTTTTAATATATTTTGATATATCAGCATTATTTGTTTTAACGTGACATTTCAAGACATTGGTATTTAATATTAACTTTCAGAAGCTCTGCGGTGAAATCAGTCTTTTATTATCAACTCATTTAAAAAATGTGTTTAAGTAACTAGGAATTCATTAACATGTATTAATATATGATATCCTTAAGATATAAGCGGGATTTATTTAATTGAGAGAAAGTATTTTAATATAAGAAATTGTGTATACATTTTCAAATTTGAATTTTTACTCCTAATTATTCCAATTGAATAATTTTTTTTCAAAAAAAAAGTATTATTAAACAATGTTTCAGAGAAAAGTTATTTGAGTTCGAGGAAGCCAAAATTTGGCGACTTTGGTTTGACCTTGGTTGGTGTTCCTAATGTGTCAGCAAGGTCAAATTTAATATCTTAAATAGGCATTCTTAATTTGTATCACAGATTTTTGTGAATAACGTGAAGTTTTTAAAAAATTTGGTAATAAATTCTGAGTTTTCTAATTTGAGACTATTTTCCCATAGTTTCTCTACTCAAGACAAAAACTATAGTAAAACACAAAAGTGCTTATACAAATAAATTATATTGTTTATTATGGGTTTAATACGTTTTTTCACCCCAATTTACGGTAGTTATAGTAGTGTTTATTGTCTTAGGGCGTGATATTATATATATATCATGTTTGAAGAAACCTCCCTAGAAACACAGTCCTGTCCATTTCAATTTCCTTTATGGTCTAATATATCGACATATGTCGGGTGTATCCAGGATCCGGTCATTCCGTTCCCAGGATCTGCCATCTCATCCCCGTTAACCACACATTAACATGGCACGTGACTTGATATTTTCCTTTGCCTCGAGGCACTATCCGCGCGCACTATTCGCTTTCATCCTAATTTTATTAAGGTGGCAATTTAGCACACAATACCCCATAAGAAGGCCCATGATTTCACTGATCTGCCATTTACCTAACCGAATAACCTTTTGAGGCAGGTCAGATCTAAGGCACTCCTCAGAACTGAGGTAGAGGACCTTAGACTATCACATACTTCACTCTTGCATCAAGGTCATTCGTCATTCGAATTAGAATGGATTTCAAATCAGAAGTTTATCTAGACTATGAATGTAATTAAGAGTCTCAACCTGTCATTTACATAGACAAACCAATATCGAATGTATTTTAAAAATTGTAAATTTTGAAGACTTTTTCAGAAAAAATTTTGTTTTTTCATCTCCCAAATTTGTAGTTTATTTTTTTAAAACTGTGCATATCTGAACATTGTATATTGTTTGTGATATAAATAAATATAAACTTTTTTTTTTAAAATCAATCTATCAAGATTAATTTATAGAACAAAATTAATAGAAATTCCATTTTATTTGTTTTTATTCAAAGCTTGAGTTTGACCGAAATGTTGAAAAGTGAGACGAGTTTGTAGACTCTTTAAAAAGTTTCTGAACACTCGTAATGATAGAATTTAAAGAGAAAAGTGTCTTCATTTCAAACTTCTCAAGCAAAATATTTTCACCTGCTTTATTTTTTATTTAGCTCGCCATTATCTTTAATGTGAAATGTTGTCCGCCACAGTAACTATAATTATACTCTTAGAGACTACTATATTTCCTCATAATGCACAGTTCATTGCTATTAAATGTATTTTACAGTATAATACTACAATAGTTTCTTAAAATAAAATTTCTATTCAGAATCTCAACTATACGACACAAATTGTAACGCCATAAAAAGATTATACAACTGATTTTTATCGTATCATCAAATATAACGTATTGTTAAGTTTGCTAGGAAGAAAAGTAGATACTTGAATGTACTATAAATTACAAGTCGTGACATTACAGTTGATGTAAAAGTACAAAGATTACACCGCAAAGTATGGCATTTAATCACTCCATTGCCCGAGTTTATATTGGCGCAATAAATGTATCGTTTTCCTTCGTCAAATTATTCTGTTTCAAAAATATATTAACTTTGTAGCATAATGATAAAACTTACAAAATTAAATAATGCCAAATTAAAATTTTTCTTATATTCAAGACAAATATTTCCTTTGCAGTATGGGACGATTCACAATTCACACTTTGTCACATACTGTGTAGGCAATATTTTCTATTGCATTTTTTTCCATATTGCGTCCAATAACTTTGTATTTGAAAATTGAGTTATCTACTCTTTGTTTCTCCGATATTCTACCGATAATCGAGGTCGAATTCTTTCTCGGCAGCGAAAATAACACGATAAATATAATGCAACGAACTTCGAGTTACGCTCGCTATAAAACTGCAACGCGAAGTGTACGGGGGATTCATTAGGAAATTATATATAGGCAGCACTGTTTTCGCAGCTGCTGAGACGGCTCGTATCAAAAACATAAGACGGGGGGTTATGCGCATTGCTTATCTGCCTTTGGTAGCTAAATGCGGATGTACTTCAATATGCGTATGAACTTATTTTATTTCAAATTATTAGCACGACGCCCCGAATCGAGAAGTTGTTCTTTCATTTTACAATTACTCACTTTGATAACTAGTAATTTATATACGAATGATTCTTAATCATACAAATGCATCACTGTCGCATTTTTCTCAAATTTCAATTCCTAAATGGATCTTATTGTTCTTCGCGCGAAGTTATCATATACAATTTAACAGTTAAAACTCAACGACTAATAATTATTAGTTTAATTAACTTTCTATTACTCGTAGCAGAACACTTTCTGAAATTCCGAGTCGCATCAAGAAATCTATAACTGACTGATCATAACATTGGCCGATATCGAAACCTGTTTAATTACACGATCAAATTGATTAAATACAAGTTAATTGTACGAGAATTTAAAGTAAGATTTCTTAATTAAAAGATAATAGTTAAGTTAGAAAGTATGATATATTTATATTATTATGTGATATACATATAAATAAATAATCACTTTTTTACTTAATTCACTTTATTAAACGTTCGGTTAATATCCTCAACGTTGAAATTTTTTCTTTTTTCTTTCTATATCCGTACTGTATTCATTAATATTCCAGGTAAAACAAATCTTTTGCAACATTTATTGCAAGTAATATAATTTGAGAGTAATATGCAAAGTTAAATTCGCGAATAAATTTGACATGTGTATTCTCCGTATCTTGCTAGTGTTTTTTATTATGCGCAACTACGAACCTGATTATTGAAATATTATTCACACATTAGTGCTAATTGCTACAATGTGACTAATAAGGCGGAATGAAGTCAACACGTGCGAGTATAATTGCAATGGCCCTCAGAATATGATCGGTCTGCAACATTAAGCGAATACTTCAATCGACAAGTTCTTGAATGAATATCTTGTTTTTCACGTGAAAGAAAATAATTTTTAGATATTAAAAAGACGTTTTGGATTATTGACATAACAGCTACATTAATAATTGCTATTTAAATTAATTAAGAAAGAGGAGTTGCAAAGTCAAACGAAACCAGGTTTTAACATAAACAGTTCATTTGGTAAAAAATTATTAACATTTATTAATCTTCATATACATTGAACATTTGACTATATTGTGAGATGGCAAAAATATGTTAAAAACAAAGAATATTTAAGATATACATTTTTTCACATTTTTTTTACATGTTTGAACTTTTATTTGAAATATATTATCATTCTCTTTCTTATAAAAACTAAATAATAACATTTTATTAGCAACTTATTAACAGTAATAATTTCAGATATTCTATTTACTTTGGACTGATTTTCAATAAAGATTGTAAAAGAATCGTGTTGGTTTGATTGTGCACGCCTCTTTCTTATTGAAATAAAATTATCTCCTTTACTGAAATAATAATTATCATTTAATTTGTTTTGTTTATAGCCTCCGGAAAACGAATTGCAAAAAGTGGGAGAACGCGTGCCAAGCGAACACGAACTCAGGGTGCAGAGGTCACTTCAGCGACTGAACGTTCCAGATTGGTACAAGAATTCACCGGCAGCAAGGGATGGTTTTCGACTCAAAAGACACTCAGATGCTTCTCAACATAGCGGCTGGCGAGCTCTTGGCTCGAAAACTACCTCCCTTTCGTCACTTTCCTCGTCTTCCAATAGGCAACCAACTGCAGGTACTTCTAAAATATTCATACATCATCGAATTACTCTATATATTAAATAATTATTAAATACAACAATTTACATTGTTAAATTCTTCATTAGTCACGACGTTTCAATAATTATTTATTGTAATTTTCAAATATATATATCTTACAAATTTGTATTTTCCTTTGTTGAACATTTCTTTGATGATCTTGATTGCATGTGAATGAAAAGAATAATAATTAGATATTTTAACTATTTTGTATGTGTTTATTTCCAACAAAAAATAATTATGTCAATAATTAATGATTTAAATTCACGTTAATGAATTCAAATTATACATTTTTAATTATTCACTATTATATATATGTAAACTTGAACAAATTTGGTTAAAGATTAATTTTTAAAAACTTATACTATTTCTACTTAACTACATTTTGTTGATTAAAAGTTTGAAAAAAACAAAGTTAATTAAAACATTGAAGCTCCAAGGA
>JABFOW010000302.1:0-12920 GCA_022817725.1 Archaeoteleia sp. ZL-2020 | reverse complement strand
TACTTTATGATAAATATGTAGGTCAGTTCATCCGTTTATTGAGTTTAAAAAAGTTTGATCGAAACCTTGCGTTTGCAAATGCTGTCCCAACGGTCGTCCAACAATGTCTCTATTGTTATTGTATTCTGGGCCAGCATTGGGCTATCCCTATCTTTGACGGTTGGTTGCCGACACTGGAACTACGTTGGCCCAATTGTCTAGATCGGCTAAGCACAGAAATTTCCACATGGGCAACTATCTGGCGTTTTAGGAGGAAGCATTGACTAAAACGGTAAGTCGGAATCGAAACTATGCAAATATTCTTTTTATTTAATATTTTGTGAGTGTGAACAGTGATAAAATTTTGTAGGTTAGAATTTATACTAATAAAAGAAATATTTGTAATTTTACAACTTTTTAAGAACATAATTTAAAGTTGATTTGAACAAAACTGTTAACAACTTTTCTAATTTTTTACTCGTAATTGATAAATAAATATTTATTAAAATAATTATTGATAGTATATCATATTCTCAATCTATATAATTTATAAAGTAAAGTATTACAATTTGAATAAAAATATACAACTTTTCAGTAAATCAGTTTTTTAATTAATATATTAAACGGTTTATAATATTTTTTTCTCTCCGTGCGTGGAACAAATTTGTCTAATTTGTATATTGATATCCACTATTTTCAAATAATTTACATAATTTTTAAATAATTCACTAACCGCGTCATTGTTTTTCAGCTTCGAATGAGCATTATTGCTACAAGCCCACCGATTTACCAGAGGATCTACGTATGATGCGCAATATTTATCACCGAAGGAAGCTTTTGAGATCGAGATCTCTACACGCTGTTCCGGTTCAGCCTCAAAACGGTACACGCAGCTCAAGTTCTGCGCACCTCCACGACCGAAAAAGAAAACATTCCTTGGAGAACCAAACCTGCCGGCCTTGGCCGTCGACGTCGGGAGCTGCGAGTGCGCTGAGGATGCGGTATGAAGAGGCGAGGACGCGAAGAGATGGTTGCAGGACATCAATCCATGGACGAACTCATAGCGAAGGACGAAACTGACGGGATAAAGGGCGCTGCCTTGACGCAAAATGTGCTCGAGTGTAAGGTCTCGACCACTGGAGACGTAGCTCTCGGCTAGACTGCAAGGTCGCGTGCGTCGGCTGCTGTTGCGCAAGAGACTATGGTCGCATAAACGTGGTACATCTTCTTTGCAAAATTGTCCCATTAACGTAACGTTTTGCTAAAAATCAAGTAATTCACGTCAACTTTATCTCTATTTTACTAGGTCTCTGTTTCATTATGTAAAACACTATAACCAAACAAAACATGATGCCATTTTCACAATCAAAATCTTTATTGCGTTACTTTAACTTTTACACAAATTTTGCATAAATTTTCACATAAACGTGAATTGTTAATCAGGCGTTAATGAATCTTTGTTACAATTTAAATTACATCCCTTTCGTAATAACAATTTTTTCGTCAAAAACAAACTTGTTAAGCACGTACCTTTGAGCCGGAAATTTTATTTGCGTAGTAATCACCATTCCATATTAACAGTCTAGCATTGCAGTCAGCCGCGGAATCAGTATTTGGTGCAGAATCCGCTGCCGCAACGTAATACTTGATAAAAGATATCCAAACGATCTCGTTAGGTTTTCCTTGAAAATGGTAGCGGCAGGTCGTGTTAGGTGGCAACGAGTGCTTTGGATTTTCCAACGTGCCTGAGGGGCTGTCATAGCTCGAAATATAAAAGTTACAATTGTCGTTTTCCTTTACAAAAGTCGGCGATTTCTCGTCGACGAAAAGCACCTGTAAGTAATTATGTATACCTCGATATTGAATTATACGCTATTATGGAAATTCGAATAATCAAACATTCTGTTTTATCAATTTATTTATAATATGAAAATAAAATCATTTACACGGAGAAAAATATAAGGTTACGTTGACATCAATTACAGTTAGATCAACATAACTGTCATGTAATTATTATTATTGTCACAATAATAATTCCTGTCAATGCAATACTAAATGCTAACATTAAGAAAAATTATGTTCCCATTATGTAAATATTTTTCTCCGTGTACAACATCAGTGTTATGCATCGACCATATTTTGTTATCGAATTCGAAAATGGTAGACAAGCTATATAATTCCATTTTACTCAATTTATGTCGTATCGATAATGATTCGGATCGAATATTCGGAGACTCACCTGAACTTCAAGCTCAAAGCCTGGTAAAAAGGACAAAGGGACAGGGTGAAAAGGGTTGTCATAAGGCGAGGTGTGGAATTCGAGGAGCATCGTGTCGCGACTGCTGACGATATCTGGTACTGCATCCCCTCCACATAGTCTAACGAGAACTTTGTCCGATGTGGAACCACCGTCATAAACGGTCAGATAATCCTGGACGACGTTGCACTGTTCCCATACTCTGCGAAGGATAAAATCATCATCGTGGATTAATTTTCCAAATCCCTGCATCAAAGTTTTAATGAGCAGTTTGCTCAAATACGTACAAAAACGTATCGTTGTATAAAGTAGACAGAATCCACACTGTCTGAACTTGCTTAATCACTTACTACGAGTGTTATTAGTTTAAAATTTTACATACGTTACATCGAATTTTCAAAGTTGCCTCAAGATATAAAATGCTGATTTAAAAAATCGATGATACCTATTGATCCTATTAAATCCTCAAAATTATTTAGCTTCAGAAATAGAATCTGAATTCGGAGCCGAAAATTATCTAATATTGAATTACAGATTAAACTCATTATGTTTTGTCCAATGAAACGATAATTGTAAATACTCTATTCAATGATTCACGTACAATAAAGCATATATGCAATTGCGTGTAAGCAAGAGTGTCTTTTTCGTGTATTTGAATAAAGAAAGTATGGCGTACCTTAATATCCGTTGACTGGGATCATATTTGAGGATCTGGTCCTTGATGTGTATTTTGTGGCTATTGCGTTGACTTACGGCCAACAGGGCTCGGTGACCCGGTGGAACTCGCTTTTGTTCTACGCGATAATAACAAGTAACATTTCTCGGATAGACGCCCGGATAATTTGGTGACTGTAGACGACAGGCTCTCGTGTCACATCTATACAGTAGAGTCACAGTTCAAACTTAAATTTACTTCTGCCCAATAATACATAAGATAATTTTTTCAATTTTTCAGTAAAAACACGGAAATAATGTCATGTTAGATTGGCCGCAATTGCCGCCAATGGAACATAACTGTTATGTAACTATTGTGCTAGCATTACGCCGTCTTTCCCTAACATGATACTATGTTGATCCAACAAACATTATCGGTGTTGCTCCAACATAACTATATATGCTGCCCTAACATAACAACATGTTGGCCCAACATTGTGTGATGTAAAAATTATGTTCACCAACATAATACTATGTTAAACCAACATAATACTATGTTAAACCAACATAATACTATATGTTGCCCCAACATAACACTATATGTTGCTCCAATATAACAGTATATGTTGCCCCAACATAACATTATGCAGTATCAACATTAAATGCTAACACCAAGACTTATGTTACCAAAACAGAAGTATTTTTTTCCGTGAACTATTGAAGGGTAAATGATTTTATACATTAATTTTCGTTTATGTAAATGTATTATTGCATTGCTATGTAAAAAATATTTCTTAACATTGCAGGCGATTATAATCAAGAATGTAATATAACCTACAAATATATTACATACATTATTTTTGCTAAAATGTTATTTGCCATAATAATGCCTCTATTATAAAGAACAAGTACACCATTTTTAGCTGACCTTGTAAGAATTCTGTCACAATAAGTCCCGTTCACCAGTTCACCACGCCACGTACTTAGACTGCTATTTCCATATCTCAAATGAGCCTCGTTACGTTTTAAAAACTTGTAAGACATTTTGAAGTCGAAATTATAACCGATACCCTAACAAACAAAAGGAACAAATCCTGATTATTAGATAGAAATTATTAAAAAATTAATATAAAATCGTATATTTTATTGCCTTTATTTCTGAGATTTTCAATTCCTACGTAGCCTTAAGTTGCGTAGAGTAAGTAGAATTTTCTTACTGTTACGTCGAATAAAAAATATACTTTATATTCACAGGTATAAATACATTTATTTACCTATTCCTATGTAAAAAAGTTAGACTTAGTTTAGATATAACTTTAACCGAAAATTGGAGAAGCCTAATTTGAGTATAAATAAAGCCAAAATTTTACCAGAATTTCAGTTCTTCGGCTCATAAATCGGATTTAATTTACACCAAAATTAGACTTATCATTTATCACATCTATACTTGGTCAATATGTAATCCAAATATAATTGTCAAAAAAATACTGTTTTACCAGGTAAATTAATATAATAGTCAAATACTACTCTGTACACTTGAACAACATAGATAACATTTCTCGTCTCATGTTAGTCAAATGCAGTCAGTGCTGTCCAAATATATTAATCAATTAATAAAAAACTTTATAATACACTAAATTTCATAAATTATAATGTATTAAATAAAGGCGTCTAACGCATCATTTAACTGATATTTAATACTCTAGAGGTTAATAAGAAAAATAAATTATTTATTAGGTCAATAAAACAAAAACAAACAAAGTATTCAGTCAATCAATAACATTAAACACTACAGTGTGTTATCTCATATTACAGGCCAGAAATTAAATCTAATTATAAAATAAAAAAGAAAAAGAAAAAGAACTCTTTAATTCCAAATTATAAAATAAAATACGTTTCGGCTCTATATTTTAAGCCTTTTCATTTAAAAATAGCGTTAGACGACGTTATTTAATACATTATAATTTATGTATTGAAATTGAGTGTATTATAAAAAAATTTTATTAATTGATTAATATATTTGGACAGCAACTGACTGCATTTGACTAACAAGATGACGAGAAATGTGATATATGCTGTTTAAGTGTACAGAGTAGTGTTTGACTTAAATTTGCCTGGCAATTTTTTGACAATTATATTTACAAATTAACAGGCATTTTCGAATTTATGTAGTCCATTGTAGTCCATTCAAGATTAAATAAATTGTTAGCTGTTAACAACTTTGTGTTGAGAAACTTGATTTTATATATAAATATATATATAAAATCAAGTATATCATCAAGTAAATCATATATATATATATATATGATTATATATATATATATAGAGACAGGGAGAGATAGGGTTATTTACATGATACAACTAAACTATTCTGTAAGAATCGTAATTACCATAATGTGTCTAATCGTCGATAGACATGAATTTATTGATGAAATTATTATTGTTTATAAGAGAAATTCTTTTCGTAATGAACGTTTCGTCAATATAAATAATAATTGTTATAATCTCTGCATGGTACAATTTTACTAAGGTACCATAATTTTGCACTAAGGTGCAATTTTAAATGCATTGCAAATGTAATTCGATAGATTGTATACATAATGATCTATGAGCAAATAAAAGAATTATTTTGCATTTTCTAAACAAGGATGTTTTTCTTAGTTTGATATTTCGTTACTTTAATATTGTATTATAGTACAATGCTGAAAATGGCATATTCTATGCTATTTTCGTGGTGTATAATAGGGCTGAATTTATGCACATATTTATAAAATATGTAATTAATACTGTCATATTTGACGTACATGTCTCTTTATCAATAGTTTTAAATTAGAATGACAAATTCATTGCCGCTTTAATATTTCTCTAGCTTAGAATAATAATATTTTCCAGTCTATAAAATTACAATTTCTCAAACCTTTGGCAATAGAAACACCATTACATTCCTCTCGCCATTGAACTCTAGATTCAGTCAATGCGAAGCACGTGCTCGCGAAAACGCATAAAAGGCAGCACTTGCATGCTAACGTATCTATTACAAAACCGCCTTATCTTTGTCCCTCTCATCTCGCGGGCGCGGAATGCATTGGCCGTCTTACAGAAACGTGCGCATAAGTGACTACTTTCGAATGCAAAAGTATGAATGAGCTACGGTTGCTCCGCAACGTACAGTCTACAGCTCGTCGATCGGTTCGCCTCTCTTTCTCCTTTTCCTCTGCTCATAGGATGCACTTGCATCGTAATCACTATCTCTTTGCCGAATACCATTCCTCTCCACCGTCGCACTTTCAATATAAAGCCTACTAGGCTTTAGCTGTCCTTTGGGCCTAGGAAGCCAAGTGCAATGCCAAGGCAAAGATATCGTCGAAGCAACATGTGCATGTGTCTGTATATGTGTGAAAAGAAGAGAACGAGAGAGCGAAGAACGAAGAAGAGGAGGAACATTTATTAGCAATTGTAATTCACAATCGCGAAATGTTCAGGATCCAAAGATTACTTGATAGGGCGGTGCCGGTACACGTGTTTCTCCAAACACGTTCTGCTGCTCGATTCATTGAATTTAAAGATAATTTACTGTATCCAACAAATACCTTTTGTATCGCAGAAAATTATGTTGGTAAAAGGTTAAATTTTTTACAAACTTTCAGACATAATTTGTTTAATATGAACAATGTGTATTTAATTAATATTCATTTATAATTTATAAAAATAGGGAGATCAAAATGACCAATAAACTAATATAACATCGAAAATATCACTACTGGGATAAAGGAAACTTTAACAACGTCGTATAACTTAATCAAAACATTCTTTCTAAGACAATTTGTTTTATAGTACTAATTGCACAACTATTGTATCATTATTATCTGTCTAAATACATCATACAGACATTTGATTCAAATTGGAGAAACCAACATTCTTCGTACAATTTGAAACATTTTTTTAACTACTGGAGTTTACTACTGTTGCTCTACTAACGGTGACTACAATAGAGTTCACTGCCACAACTGTGTCAACGTAGGGTACCAGCACTGTGACAATGTTTGTGGTTAGTCCTCGGCCAACATTGGCATCGATCGCAGATTGGCTCTATGCCAACATCATTAAATTCTCAGACGGAATCCTTAACCTAAAACTAGCTTTATCTATTTTCAAATATTTCAGAATTTCACTATATAAAGTGAAATATTATAAATTACGTAGGAATTGTTAATTAAAATAGGAAATAGTTAACAACATTGAAATGCTTATACAAATCTTCTACATTATCGATTGTAAATATTCTTTGATGTAAAGATAATATAATACTTACATTTTTAATCGTATCTACACATCCCCTTTCTGGTTAGTTGTGCATGTTGTCAATATCAGAATGCAATAAAAATTAAATAATAACTTTATCGATTCGCTCATAATAGTCGCAGATATAACTCGCAGATAGTACAATTTGCTGGAAGTATCAATGTTGTATCTATCGTAAGTGCAGTGGTAGTATAACTGTTTCCTATTAAGGAATATCGGTACTGAGCATCGTATCACTTAATGATGACCATAGCCTTCTATTGCACGTGGGAAAGTATCATGGAATATTTCTTTATCTTTATATGCGCGATATGATTTCAAATGATTATTATTTTTCCAAATGATTACTAATATGTCATCTTCGACATATGCTTATGAATACTACACAACTCTTTACTTGTGAATTTGGTGCATTTGAAATGTATGTACTATGTGTTAGACAGTACTAGCTCACTAAATGTGTCAGAGTCGCGTCAGTAATGGTCCCCATTATGGAATATGTTTATTATTCGAATTCTGCGTCAGTCTATTTGAATCGACTAAGTCTTGGCTGTACCATTGCTGGCCATTTATCTACCATCATTCAAACAGTACTGACCGATTAGTTTACGTAAGAGCTGAGTCAGTACTGCAGCCTGCTATCATTTTAATGATGTGCCTGTGTAATTGATTGAACGTGGCCAGTGATAGCGGCTGTGGGTGAAACCAATGATGGCTCAGTATTGAACAGACTGTAAAACTCCTCGTGTTTATTGAAGTATGTACGACATCCACGTGAAATAAATGCTTTTGTTGAACGAACACAGGTCGATTATAAATTAAAGTCTTCTCGCGTAGAAACAAAAAGGATGGGCAAAGGACCTTTAGGATTCCTAAAGGTTTACAGAAAGTATATGAAAAACGATTGCTTATGGTAGGGAGCAATCCTTTACACTCATAGAACAATTAACTGTTATTTTATATATTGACATATTCTTTTCTTAAAAAAGAAAGAACTTGGAAAGCTTAACAGCTACTTCAATCAAATTAGAAGATTTTTGACTCTGCAACAAGCAGACCAAGAATCATATCCGTTGATTCAAATCTTGCGCTTCTCGATCCCATTATACATAACAACAATAGTACACGAAGGTAACGAGGTTCTAGTAATGTCGTCACGTTAAGCAGTTATAATCATCTGGTCCCATAATAAAGGGGTTGGCCTATGTGAACAGTCCTACGTCATAAACATGACCCTCTGATTTAGAAATAAAATCCACATGTGATGTAAATGACGATGAATAATATTTCTTTTTAAATATTATCTTTTATGTTTATATTTTACGATATATACGGATATGAAATACTGCGGTTGAAGTAATTATCGAAATAATTTTTGAAATAATAATTGAAATAATTTACGGTTTTATCAAGAAGAAAATGCTATTAAACCCTCAAAACATTTGACTAATTCTACAGAAATTGTGATTTTGTTTGCAAATGCTCAGAATGTTGAAGAAATATTTAAAAAACAAAATTGGGTTTATGAAGAGTTCAGGTATTAAAGTAAGTGTATATCGTTTATGCAAATCGAGCGTGACGTCACCCTAGTATCCCCCATATCTTCGAAACGCGCGATATCAACCCTTGAGCCACCTATACTTGCAAAGGGCAAGCCACACTTACGTCCTGTATGTATCCCTCCCTTGTCACCCCGTTCTTCCCCATACCATTTAACGACATTAACTCGGAGCGAATGGACCTATACTGTACGCCACAGGGGTGGGTTTTAACTTCGGCCTGACTTACCCGAAGCGTTATCTATTTTGACAGCGCGGTACGCCCGTGGTCTGCTGTGGGGTAGATGCACATGGAGCGCCAGTAATTGCATTTTAACTAGATGAGCTATACTTTGATGCAATGCAATTGTTCCATATAAGACACTTAAGTTGACATTCTCAAACATTTTCCTCCTCGAAGAACATTCTATAACAGATGCTAAAGTGCTTGAGTCATTTAAGTAGGTAAGAATTGAGATGATATTTAATTTAAGATTATAATAGTCACAAGAAAACTGCTACATAATTATATGCATTAACATTGCATACAATTTGGTACTATAATTCGATGCATTAAAAATTTAAGATACACACATGGGAAGTACACATGATTTTTGAACAAATAAATAAATAATCTACTTAGCGATTCACTAAAAAATTATTTATTTATTTAACGCAAAGAAATTATTATTTCACGTTAATTAATATTGATTTCGGTATGAATAAATAATTTAATAGGCACAAATTCATATAAATCTTTTTTTCGTGACAGTGTGGACACATGTTACTGGACGAAGTTTTGTCTGTCGGTGTGGACACATTTTATTAAAAGACGGCTCTGATTATATTACAGACATCTGCAAATGAATTTGTGCGAGATAAGAAACTATTAGTGACGCGTACATATAGTCTCATACGTATTGTTTGGACACCGGCAACTTTAATCCAACGAGTACGTATTTTTATGAATTAAACATAAAAAAAAGAAATATTGATGGATGATTTTATTCATTCATTTATTATGATTCAGCAATTGATTATATATCATAGATAAAAATATTAGGTACATAGATATAATAGTTAACATACTTTTTCTTTAAAAAATTATAAATCTGGTATAATTTATCCAAAAATATTGAATATGGAAAATACTTCCAATTCTGATCATCATAATAAAATGTTTTCAATCTGCAAATTATAGACAACTTCAGGACCCATAATAGAAAGCAGCAATCATGCCGTATGCAATATGGTTCATAAATTGCCTCGGCTCTTTAGCTCCTGCAAAGCAAACAACCGCTATTGGGTTCCATCCAATCAACTGGCGGGCTTCTTGAACAGATATCGTCGAAAGTATTTCTGCACAATGGGCTTGGCTCAAATCGGATCCTTCTTTCACGGACCACGTACTCGCAAAATGAAATTGTCAAATTATTTCATTTTTGGCTCGTACGGTGTGTCACAAATGTCTCTGATAGAGCTCTAAATTCAAAACACGTTTTGAAAACAATTCTTTCGCAATATTTCAAAGAACTTAATCATACTTTTCTTATACTTAAAACAATGTTGCTATTTAAGATAATTTTGATCTATTTGATATTAATATTTCATTTGAATAAACATATTATTCGTAATGTTTAGTATATGTTTCGTAACGAAAGTTTAACAGCGCCTAAATTCCTGAAATATGACTATAAGTGAAAAGTCAAATATCGACACAAGTTCAGAGTGCATTTTTAATTAACTACATTATCGATGAGTTATTTAAAAATAGGTCATTGTCACAATATTATACATCTAAAACGCGGTTTTTTGAAACTCTTGGTTTTTTAAAATCAAGATTCGTGCCAGCGAAACTTGATTTTCTAAAAGTTTGACGTAAGAAAGTTATCCATATCGAACGATCCAATATTATGACAATGTTTTATGAGCGACAAATGTTACAGTTCTTGATTTATAGTAGAATGTTCCGTACGTATATGTATATAGTTTCATTTATTTATTTATTTGTTTTGATGAACGTGATATTGCAAGAAGCTCGATGCTCTCGATCTTGATTTCATAATACAGACATGCATAATGATGGTGCGATTTCGCGAAGGAAAATTTTTGTCGGCAGCACTTGAGTATGACGGAGGATGCTGGATGAAGGTACAGGTAGACTAAGAAAGATAAAAGATAGAGGACCTTAGTGTAGATGTCTGTATCGCTGCTCGATGCAAGTGTCCGTTAAGCTAAGCGGATACTCGATAATCCGGATTACGTATTTGCCCTGGTCTGCCTGCCACCTCGATCTCACGCGTTGGTGCCAAAGACGTATTTGCCCGATGGCAACACCGTCTGGACGGTAATCTGCTCGTTTAACTCTCACCAAACGCCAGCTTTTTTTCCTTCTGATAATGGGGTCGTTACATGAAATTAACTTTTTTTCACTTTTTAAATTTTATTTGCTTTTAATTGAAAATGTTCACATAATCATTAATCATATAATAAATTATACATATTTTCAACTACGATCTATATAGCAATTATTTTATTTCTTCCGTTTTCAGGTAAAACAAGTTGTATTTAGACAATATTCGGTATCCCAAAACCATATATATCTCATATTAAAACGAATAATGGATGATAAATTTAATTTGCATATATTGTAGAAATATTTCGGTTACAGAGATCAAAAGTTGTGTTAACACTATTCAATTTTATAACAAGAATAATTTGAATGTACGCGTAATTAAATGTATAAATAGTCTATAATATTTCAAATGGTATGTATTCATAATATTAATTAATATTTTTAGATTTCACCACTGGTAACATTCAATTGTTTCTCAACGTTATATTCTTGTACTGATTGTTTATTAAAGTTAGATATTTATGATGAATAAATATGGCTATTGTTACTATTGACACGTTAAATATAGGAATATTGCACTATCGGAAATTATCAAAGAAATTGTAGATTAATTAAAAATTGTATTTATAATGTGTTTTTTCTGTACGTTTAATTCCTTAAAATAACTGTATTCGCGAAATTGAAAGTGCAAATTTCTAACAAAAATTCATTACGTTATGGAAAAATTCCGTTTTCAGTTTTCAATTTCTTGTGTGAAAATACCATCACAAGTAGTGGAACCATCGTAATCTGTGCAATCGTTGTTATTAATTTACAAGCATTTAATTACAAAACTGTCTAAGACATAAAATACTAAAAATATATTGGAAATAAATAAATCGATTAAAATATTTAAACAAAGTTTTTGAACCTTCCACCGTATTTTTTTGTGTCATTCGGAGACAGCTAAATAGTGAACTCTAAAAGTTGCCATTAGTGACTGTGTGTGCTCCGAGCGGAGGAGTTGTGATCAAATGAATATGATAAAAGAGTGGTGGCATTAGGCGAACGTGCCGTGCATACTGATTTGCGGCAGATTGATTGGACCCCTTCCCAACATCGTTGCATCACTCCCTCCGATTCGATTCACCCTTCAATACCAATAGAGACATCCTGCGTGATATTAGCAAACTATATTCTTTTTTAATTTTCCACCGACTTATTAATAGATAAATTCAACCCTTTGAGAAGCAATTGTATCTAGCCTTTATATTCAAATTTGTAATTTAAATTAAATCATGATATATTGAGTTCTGATATAATGCAAGTTACTTGTTGAGTGCATGTAGTCGATTTTACATGCTTATGTTAAAAGTCGGTAGAATAAATAAATTAGAAGTCATGAATCAGAATAGTCGTATAATATATTGAAAGGTCATATATAGATTTAAATAATTAATAGATAAGTAGGTCGTTAATAATGTGTAAAAATAATAAATTAAGAATGTCATTGTAAATAACTATACGAGGTGAAGGTTAATGATATTAGTGTTTTGAATTTACATTTTAAGCATAATTTTCGTTTAAAAAAGGTTTTGGCAATCCTGCGAAGTCCTCTTCAGTATATTTTTATATTCTAAATAATTCTTTCATTAAGTCTAAATTTGATTCCTGCTATGTACTGGGTCTGCTTGTATCTTGTCTAAAAACGTGGAGAAATCTTTTAACCCAGAATTTCTGCATTTTGATAACTTTCCAAAAAATACTTGGCGGTACGTTTTTTACAGATATTCGACTAAATAATTACTGAAATCTTTTCAGACAATACTAAGTTTTTAAACTGTATTCAGTATAT
>JABFOW010000301.1:0-12928 GCA_022817725.1 Archaeoteleia sp. ZL-2020 | reverse complement strand
TCGCGCGGTGTAGGCTGCAATCCTGCTAAAGTTCGGCGTGGCCTGGGGGCTCCAGCGCCGAGACGCGATGAGGAACGAGCAAAGTTGTACCCAGACGGAAGCCGGAAAATTTCTGGGTGACGAGAGGCCGTGCTACGGGCAGCCCGCATCGTCCTGCTTCGCGAGTCGCGAGAAGCCGACGGAGAGAGACGGAAAAAAGAGCGCGCTGGATCGGACGCGAGTACCTACCTTGCCCGGAAGTGGTATGAGCACCGGATGTTCCTCGGGTAAGAGGACGGATAACTCGGCGAGTAGAAACGCCCATGCTGAGGCGTGAGTTGAGAACTTATAAACTGGTTGTCGCACATCGTGCCGGGAATCAGTTGACCATTTGTTTCAAAAAGATCTGAAATCAGAATTCGTGTAAAGGTAAACGATAAAGTTTTGATTACATTTCTAACAAACATAATGGACATCATTTTTCAAAGTATGATATTTTGAACCGATGAAGAAATTAGAGTTGAATACATTTTTTTAGCTACTTCTACGAAGTTTCAAATTTCGTAGGATGTATATTTTTTGAGAACAGTAATCAAAACTGTAGTTGCCTTAACAAGAAGTTTGGTTAACATAATCATAATATTAGGAGAAGTAGACTTTAGTTGTGACAACTACGTATATTAGCCGTTTTTTAGTTCCCATTTTGTTTTCGGGTTACTGCAACCTTGCATAGACTAATCTTACAACTAAAAGTTGTGATGCAGGAAAGTACAGTTTTGTTTTGTTTATGATTTATCTAATTGCATTTTCAAAAAATTCTTAGTAAACAGAAATCGTTGACTCACACGAACTGTAAGTACAGTTGAACTATTCTGTGATATATACAAATTGTTTAATATTTAAGAATTGGGTATGTGCATTTTCAATTTCCTACTATTTTCAAATAATAAATACTCAGTCAAGAAATCAGGTCGAAAAAACAAGATGTTCTCTTATTGTTAACAGTTCTAAGAAGACTCTTTTTAATATCAAGCAAAATATAAAATAATACCTTCTTCAAAAAATCTCATTAGGTATCATATCAATGTTGTATCTGTGTGAAATAAATGTTTGGGAAACATTATATTAATATCTGTAATAATAAATATCTTTGCAATTTAACGCAATTAGAAAAATAAAATAACATTTAAACAGATCAAACATAATTAAAATATATGTAAAAAATAAATTCAAAGTTAAAAATATTAATGTAATGTTGCCAAACATTTATTCTGAGTTTATAAAACTTTTATTTCAATATTTATTCACTTCGCGGACATTCATGCATTTATTAACCAGTCGTACAACGGTGTAAATATTTATACGTTCTACATTTATTGAACGGTCATCACTGAAAGATTTCTAAATGTTAAGCCTACATTTTCTCAAAATTGTTGGGCTGTTAGAATAAATTATATGCATAAATGATAATTATTATAACGTTATAATAATAACTGTAACAATATTAGAGTTGTAAATTGTAACTCTTTTGTATCTATGAAGTATTCATATCTGGATCCAATTTGTCAATTTTACGATAATTCTAATCTTTATCTAAATCTTTTTCTGTTTATTTTCTAAAATTCCTGTATAATTAACGAATTGCATCTTATTTTGTATCTCATAATCGCACAAATAATGTTATTAACCAAAATTTATTTATTTATTTATTTCAAAGCCGATAACTTGCGTTTGAAGTCGAGAGTGACATCCCCTTAATAGTATGTCAACTATATGCTGTTTTACCGGCAGAGTAACAGAAACTAATTTTTTAACATAACGCGTCCTTTGTATTTTATGAACATGCAATTTTTATTGACGCCGATTTTTTGATGTATTAACTTTCATTGTGTGACAAATTTCACAAATATGTTCATTAATGACAAAAAAAATAGAAAAGTCTTTTGATGTTGTTGGTTGTTATTAAAACACACGAAACAGATACTTTGAAGGTAAAACAGATTATAGTGAACATACTTTTAAGTTTGTAAACTATATTCTAATTATTTGACAATGTTTTAATGAATTTGTAGAAGGTTTGTAAACTCTATCAATACGTATAGAACCGCCGAAACTATTATATAAACCATTATATTATATAAAAAAAATATAATTTTTAAAGGAACATTTTTTTCAAAGTAATGTCATGCAATGTTAAGTAATAATGTCAACAAACTTATTTCAGTTTAATATTTGTTATTAGCCGATGTTTTTTGGTATGTTAATGTCATAAAGTACATTAAAAGCATTCATAAGTTATTTAATAGATATTTAATTATTTAATGTGCATTACATGTAAAACATACTGTGATATGTCAGTAAATATATTGATTGATAGGCTTCCATTGAATATATTTAAAAAATTCTATTTATAATCATGTTCCTAATTTATAATAAATTTCCTCACATATCAATGACCTCAATATGAACTTATAATACAAATAAATCTACAATTTGTTGTTTTATATATACTACCAGTTCCTATTGAGGTCATTGATATGTGAGGAAATAGGAATCTATATTTAATGTATACTTCTATTCAACTAAATTAACAGAAAATCTCGAAACATAAACCATCAGTTCTCATCAAAGTTCAACGATAACATTGAATCTAACTCAAAATTGTACACTGGAATCGAAGAAAAATAAGGGTTTATCTGAACTCGCAGAACATTTCTCATTCTTAATCTTACCGCATGAATTATCCCCTAACTTGCTAATTTTGAAGTTGGACCGATTGTTCGAAGCGATTCGGCGAGATACCAATAAAAGCGTAGATGTTTTCTTAATTATAGTCGACGTTCCACCCACATGACCTCCAATTTGATAACACAGTTGCCAATCGATAATTGAATATAATTCATCTAGGGTGTCTATAACGTCGTCTATTATATAATTAAAATGGTGGTATGTCGTTTTTAATGACACCCGAAAAATAATTTCATATGCGTTACGAAAGGCTGATTTGATTACCAATACTCAGAAAAATAGTTTTGTTGATTCAACAAAACGTTTTGTTAATTCAATAAATCGTTTTGTTAACCGTAAAACAACAAAATAATTTTGTTGAATCAACTAAACTGTTTTCAATCTATTACAAGACAAATAAATAAATAATTTTATAAATATGTTTTAATTATCTTCTATTTGTTTTGATTTTATAAGACAATTAAATAATTGCAGAATTTAACAAATAGTATGTTTTGCAAAATATTACCATTATGAAATGATTTTACACATAGAGAAAAGATGTGGGCCATGTAACAATAAAAAACTGTAGCCAGGGGATTATTTTTCTTTTTTTTCTTTCAGTGTAATATTACACTTTAATAAAGCAATGTATCGTAAAGATATAACTTTATGAATCGAAGTGGTTCATGTATGTTTTACTAGGGCACTTTTGACATATTGGTTTTAAGTCTTTGATCCTTTAAGTATGGCATTAATTCATATTATAATATTACATTGTTAAATGCAACCTGTAGTATATAAAAGAAATAAAACGAGAGAATAATAAATGATGCATGAAATTCTTTTTTATGTAATACTGTTTTATTACTTAATTATTTTGTATCAATTTCAATAAATGAAATGTATTATTTTATTCGTTTTAGCTCGTTAAAGCGTTTCTTCTTTCGTAAATTGATTATTTTAGTATATACTTACAGATTAAAAAGTTCCATAAAAAAAATGTAACGTGTTTAATAAACATGATTTAGATTGTTTTGTTAAAGAAGATCCAAATATTCCCAACAACTTCCTAAGTTAGGTACTTTCACGTCGAGTTTTTTCCTTCCAAACAGTATGTTTGTATACGTATTGGTTTGCTCTAGAGTAAGAGTTCCGGAGCTAGACAGCCGCGGGCCAGATCGCAAGAGTGGAAGCTTTTGCAGTTTCTCGGCACCTTTCACCAAGTCCTCTCCAAGACTTTCGAGCACCGGAAGCGGAAATGTATTTCGAAGGTTTTCGTGGTTCCGCCGTCACTGGTATAAAAAGGGATATGATATCCACGGGTGCGAGTGAAGGTAGTCTCCGAACAATGATTGTCGGCGTCACCTTCGAACTTTCGTGCGACAAGCGCGTAAAAATTCAACGCCATCGAAAAACCTCGACATCCGCAGAAGAGGTTGATTCAAGTTCTGCTTGACACGTCGCTTTTAGAGAGTCAACGAATGACGTAAATAGCAATACCGCTGCTTATTTCTTTCGAGAGCTTTTGGACAGATCAGTGACACATTATTGCAAAAGCATTAGTGATCTTTTTATAGAACTTGACTTCAGTAAATCCATCAATATTTCATTTACTCGTGAAAAAGATATTTATAAGCATTTGAAAAGACTTGAAATCAATAATAGCAAAATGTATCGTACATTATTTTACAAGCAGAAACTTTAAACCAATTCATGATTGGTTTAAAGTTAAGAAATTGCATTATTGAATATTTGTTAACAGTTCAAATAATGTATTATTTAAATGTCACTAGTAGAATTGAAAGCAAGGTTTGCAAAGCCTTTCACATTATTTACGTAGTAATATATATGTACATTATATTAATTCATCAAAAACTATATTTCCGTTTAAACTGTAGTACATAGTGATCAATAAATTTGTGTATCAACCTATCGATTGCAAAAGATTTATACCATCAAAATTGAGTGAAGTTTCATCATTTATTAATTAAACAGCAAACGAATGAATTGATAACAAATGGTGTATTATTCGTCGCTCGTTAAAATATATTCAACGGCGAATAGGAGAAAAAAGCATACAGTCGTTGACCACTCGACAGTTATTGGCTCTGGTTGGATTATTTAAAAATAACAAAGTACCAGTTTCATGTAAAATTCAACGTCCGCGATATGTTTAAATTGAGAAGAATCTATTTTGAAGTTAGTATTTTAATAATAAATAATAGTCTGAAATTATACGATCTTTTATCCTCATCGGAAAAAGTACTGTCCTGATGTTAATTTTATTCAAATCTATTTAAAAGAAATGCTAAGTATATCGTTTCTCAGATTGCCATTAAAGATGGTAATTTCTAGAGTACAATTTTTCTCAGTGCAGTAGTGCCAATGTAACTTGATAAAATGATTAAAATAGGAAAAGATAAAGTAGAAAAGTTATAAAATTGATTGCAATAATTGCAGCACTTTTTATATGAAACAAATTCAATGACATTTACATACTGGACCTAATAAATTTCAAACAAAGTAACGTGAAGGAATATCTGAAATCGAATAACGTGGTTAAAGAGCATAATAATATTGGTATTGTAATGGTCAGATGAGTTATACATTCTATATTTCTATGTATCAAAGCTTTATTGTACCATAAACGTAAGAGTCATTACGTCATTCGTCATGAAACTTAATTGTCCCACCCTTTGTGATAATGACTAGCATGCATGTACATTGTGCGATGGAAAGCGAGGGTCTGAACTATATATCTTTCTCTGAATTTATATAATGTAATTAGGACACTTCATATAACACAATGAGCGTATATTTCTAGAACTATTTTTTTGCTGTATGGTGTTTTCTACTTTATTGTAAATACATTAATTTTGATTTATTTAAACAAAATTGTGAATTAAAATTATTTATTTGTTATGTAATTATTTTTCTTTTTTATTCATCTCCTCACGTATATGTTCATATTAGTATAATTTATTTGTATATTGTTATTAATTATATTAGTCTAGTTAGATATTAAATAATTGTCTGCTATTATGTGCTAATGACTAAAATAATATAAATGCAATACCATATGAGGGAACAAATGTTATGATATTAATGTGTAGTAATATTCAGAACGACAGCAAATAATGAACTGTATATTCAAATAATATCATCATCATCATTGGATCAAATTTAATAATGTTAATATTGCTAAAAGAATATGTCTAGTGTATGTCTAATTCATATGATACATGATTTTTATTTTGATAGTTATTTGGTCAGTCTATTATTAAAATATTATTCACCTCCATAGCAAAGATCAGAAATCATCTTTTGCATAATATTTGAAAAAATATTTGTTAATGTTTTTCTGATTCTTCTTGGGGAGGGGTGGAGAGTATATTTTTACTGGATCCTCCTACTGTTTATATAGAAAACTATTAATTATTAGCAAATACAGTTTTTCTGTATCATTCTGTATCATTTGTTAACGCTCCCAAACTGGAAAATGGGTTTTACAATTTAAAACCCGTAAAGCGGAAGTTCCAGGATCGAGACCTGGCCTCGGCGATTTTTTTCACGTTTTTTCTGACATTATATGTAACATTTAATTTAGCTTCACATTAAAATTAAAAAAAATTAATCATAAATTGTCATTTTCTCCAAAACCAATGGAGATGGCAAAATATGCAATCATGTTATATGATTCGCATACAATTTAGAAATATTTGAAATAATAAGGCGAACACCAGCCATACCGACTTAAATGACGATAATTAAATTCACATTGTATAAATTTACAATTTAAGTTTCTTTAATATCTATACCATATAAAGAATGTAGTGCATGTTTGATTATTTGTTTTTACAAATACTTCAAAACTACTCTCCGACATGTACTTGAAAGAATGATCTCACTCCTTAAAAACGTTTTATCGCTGATAATAAAAGATACCTCTCTCTTAGTTACAAGAGAACCTTATAAAAATAACCTTCATTGTAAGTGAATGTAATAGAAAACAGCTATGCAATTGAAACTGTTCTGAAACTATTTTTATATTAGCTCCCGAAATACTGATCAGTAAATAATTGTATTGCTTTAAAAAAACTTTTTTAATCAAAAGTTTTAAACTACAAAAATTTGATAATACATCAAAATATTCATCATACTATTTGGTAATAGAAATTTTTTGAAATGGTAGTAGATGATTTATACGTATCCATCGCTCCAAATAAACATTCTTAATTGTAGTATCGAACATTAATACTCGGGTTCAATTATCTATGTACATTAACATTTTCCTTTACCTCTCAATCATTCAATAATTAAACGTATAAAACTTGAACTACAACGTTATGGAAACTATACTCATTAGTTACTAAACGTTACAGTTAAAATTACCACTGGATCAATAAAAATTACTTTTAATTTAATATTAATTTAACGTGTAATTTAATATTAATTTAACGTTAAATATACTATGCTTCAACACTGACCCATATTGCATCCCATAACATTGTTTATTTTATTTTTTGCAGCAATGTATCATTACTACCGTAAAAGTATATTTTGGTACATAAACGTTTCATAGCCAATTTGATACGATTATGTACACCACACATATATCGTTATCAGGTATAGCCAACAGAACCCAACATATGGTTCTAGGAACAATAACGCCTTTGGTCACACTAAACGTCAAAGTTGGATTGTGCCTTATCGTACCCACAAATACAGTTTAAATTTATAGTTCCTATAAATTTCTCTCAAGCGTTCACCTTTCCGGCCAATTATCGCACTTTCACGTATGCTAAGTCTCTAATTAGCATGTGGACGAATGTTAGTACGCTATTCGTCCATAATGGAAGATAGAAACAATCTGGTCCGTCTAATTATCCTCCGCAACGATGTTGGAAATAGCCTGAGATACATCGTATCTCATTGGAAGAAGAAACTCCAAATCCGTAGACTGCAACGAAATATTCAGATACGAGGTCCTTGTCTTATAAATTCGTGAGTAGTGTCCTGGGTATAGCAAAGGTCTTAGCGGGCCACTCAACCGCCCAAGTGGAATATTTCCCTTTTATTACGCCACCCCAGTGGCTGGGCTGCAAAGACCATTCTTATAAGCCGCAACTAAGAGTAATCCTATTTTATCGAGCTAATAAAGCGCTGCCTATAAAGAACGCTCGGATGCATAATAGAGAAAGGCTTCGAGTATAAAACCCAGAGCGCTTGTAGGAAAGATATCTTTACACTATGCACACGGGTTACCGAGTCGGTAAGTACGCAGAGGGGATTCGTCGACTTTCGTCCTACAGAGAATCGCAATCTCCTCAAAGTGCCACTATGTTTTATTCCACGCATCGCGACTCTCCTGCCTATTCACCGTGCGCGAACGGATTTCTATGGCGTGCAAGACAACGTTTGTCCCTCGACTTACGCACCGACGATTTTCTTGTTACACAGGGATACACATAATTTCGTCAACATCACTGCACATCTTACAAGAAAATGATGATGCACGTGGCCTGGGAGCAGTGATCCGCAGTAGGAAAGATTTTGTTGGTACAAGAGAGCCTGGGTAATACATAGAAGATTCCATTTGTCCACGTTTGAAGCAAAGATTGTAAGGCATTTTAATGTCATGTTAATTCGTTGGATCGATAACATTTTCATTAGTTGGGGACGATAAATGTAGAATATGTATTATAAATTAACGATTTTGAGCTAGTTATAATATATTAAATACATTACATATACATTTTGGTATATGTACACGAGTAACTAGAAATATTAAAATATTGCAAAAAGTGAGTAATTAGCGAGTGTCATAATATTGGCGTTATAAATGAAATATGTGATACAAAAATAGTTGATGTTAATTTAATAAAAGAACCGCGACAGTTCAGAGTCGTGCTTTTAAATATTATACAAAATTAAATAGTGAAATCCATAGCAGATGTTATCCGTATTTATCTGCGATGATGTAAACGTAGTTGTGTTGATGAATTGACATAATTTCATTCAGACACTGCGTCATCAAACATTAATACTCAGGTCTACATTATTATTCATCTACATTAATGTTGTCGTCTACAGTTCTAGTCATTTCAATCTTCTAGATGTAGTCTTTTATAGCTATGAACATCGTTGAGGTCATGAGAAGTCATGAATCTACGCACTTCTCAACAACGTTTATTCGTTGAAAATGACTTCTTTTTCAGAAGACAGTTGGATCAACAAAATTATTTTGGTATTTTACGGTCAAAATGATTTGTTGAATAAATAGAGTTTTGTGGGATCAATCGAACATTTTTTTAATTGAAAAAATGATTGATTGAATAAGCAAACCGTTTGTTTGATTCAACAAAATGTTATTGCATGTGAAATTTTTACATATTTCTCCTGAACTCGATCATCTTTGGCATTTTTAAGGTCACTGTAAATTTTATGTACAAATGTAGTATAAAAATAAAGGGACATACAACTTTTTATTTGGAATTTTAACCAATATCAATAAGAAGATACGAATTTCATAAGTTTTTAACTTTTTCATGAAATCGATATTATTGGCTTCAAAGGTCAAAACAGACAAGTCAAGCGCAACGAAAAGTCGTAAAGCAAACATATTTTAAAATAATCGCTGTAACTTTCAAAACACAATATAATGATAAACAAGTATCGAATCTATTTGGCTTTTTCCAAAATGGTCAGTTAAATTGTACACTTTTGAAAATATTTGCGAGCTTTGACTGCAGACATATTCAAATAATAAAAATCTGTATTAAATATGAACATTTGTTAAATATTATCAGTATAACTTTCGAGGCCTAATCTCGAAATTGTTGAATTTATAACTTGTAAACTAGAACGGGACGAAATGAAATTATATTTATTTAATAAAAATTTGACTCTATTTGAATAGTATTATATTCATAATGTCCTTAATAATTTTAAGTTAACTAGATTGCAAATATTTAATATACGATTAGATACTTTTACAGTTGCATAGCATATATATTTCATTGTAGCAGTTGATTTTACAAAATCAAAACATAACGTAACATGACGAAAAACTGTAAATGGCCCCAGGTGGCCCTTTTTACGAAAATGCAGCGAAGCTTTTCGTATCGAGGCAGTTATGAGCCTTTGTCTTTAAAGTTTCGGGCCACGTTTTATAATTATTACGGCTTGGTGTTAAGGTAACTTAAAGCTCTCCTTTCATCGTCAACCTTTATCTTCCAGGGCTATATATTATGCAGGCACAGTTTCCGGGTGAAACGCCGTCATTTCCTTTTGTCATCTCAGGACTATTAACGCGTCGCACAATACGTAAATATAAAGCATTTCACCTTCATTTACATACAAAGTTGGAGACTCTTCGTCATATTTTACATAATAGACATTCATTTTTCAATCATTTTGTAACACTGCGACATTCTCTCATTGATCATAATCAGAATAGGCTTTTCATTCGCAAACATTACTCAGTCAATTATTCGTTCACTTTTTGTTTAAACATGGTTAAAGTGCGACTCTTTTCATATATTTTTAAATGTTTCAAATTATGTCATTAATATCTTTATTCATTTTATAGTAACTTAACTGTTTGGTGTTTTTAATATTCTTATTCTTATTTATTAACAAAAGTTTTGTTATTAAAAAAAATAAATAAAAGTGCGTACTTTCTCCTATTGTTGCTGTGCAAAGAATGGTTACGCGGTGTACATCCGGCCGATGCGCAGGCAGGTCGCAGATGCAAGATGGATGTTAAAAAGAAAATTGCACGACTGCCGCAAGGCACGTGAAGGTTTTACGCGGATGAAAAGGAAAACGAAGGAAAAGGTCGAAGTCAGAATCGGAGCACCATTGGAATATCTCGCGTGATATGAATGATCACAATACGCGAAATACTACCACATATATTTTTATGTATAAAATATGTATTGAAGTAAAACAATTATTACTATAATATAAAATCATGCATTTAAATAACATATTATTTCCACTGAAGAATTAATAAAATTGTCAATTTTTTATATTATAAACACTCATGTAATTTAACACTATTAATATATAAAAGTATATTATTTTATAAAAAGCATGCAAGAAAAATGTACGAAGTAGTTTATAATATAATGTTTAAAATAATAAGTATATATCATTTATTTAAAAATTATAATACAGCACACTGCAATATGGGATAATACATTTGTTTACAGTATTTTATTTTTATTGCAAATAGCATATAATTTTATAAGAGTTGTATTCCATTCGCACAAAAGTATTAACGTAAACAAAAACATTCATTAAGCATGATATAAAAACGAATTACTAACATTTTATAATTCATTTTAAAGATTATATATGAGATTTATATATGACTTAGGGCTGAACTTTTGCCTTCGAGTATTGCAAACACACATTCTCTTATCTCTTGTATATTATTTTCAATTTTCATTTTTATTTTCATTCAAGTTTAAACTTCTTTCATGTGCCTCCATTTATTTTGTAGTAATTAGTATTTCGCGATAATCGTAGAAATAATTATTTCTCGATTATTGAGAAATAATAGTGATATTTTGATATTATGAAAAAATGTCATCTTGGCCAACATGTTTAATATACGTTTAAGAGATACTACGACGCAGCGAGTGAATTGCAGTGTTTATTGTGCGATTGAGCTCGACGTTGTTAAATATACTTAGTTCCGTGTTGTATGCAGTACAACAATATTGCAAACGAACGCCACCGCTTGTTGTTTATCCAGCTTTAAACTATATTCAAATTGCAATTGCCGCATTGATGGAACTGCATCATCCTCGCGCGGCTGGAGCCATTCACGCTATTTATCGTGCGAGCAAGCACTATTATTCCATTATCGAGCTTGGCCGCAATTATACAGCTTATCGTATTCCGGGATTCTCTGGTGCTTGCGCAGGGATAACCAATGGTTCACTGTCATAAAGCGAAGGGTCGCACAATGAGCTCGAGTTACTCAGATCCACCGCGGGCACCGAAAGCACAAAGCCGACAGTCGATACCGCGCGCCACTGACTTCACATGGAATTTCTTATCCGCTAGTGTTATACTACTTGAGATCGTGTCATTTGACACGAAAAAGGCCAATTGCCGATCCACTAACACATGCACCGATAAGCGCCGCTCTAATTAGCTTATACCTGGTGTTCCGATATTTTTATTTACAACAATTGTTTCGAAATAGTTGATGATCGTTTTATCAGAATGACTATACAAAATACAACTGATATATATTGTAATACTATTATAGAGACGTAATCTTTTGATATTTCTGAAACCACTTGTTACATCGAAAACGGCAAAGAATAAGACGTATGCGTTTTATTTAAAACTCAGTTTATAACTTCAGTAAAAAATAAATGTAGCTGAATTTGGGATTTGTGTTTTGTAAATCACGTATGGTTGATGTCATCAATGATAATTAACTAAACTATTACCATCAATGGTAATAGTTTAAGAAATTATGGTTTCACTTAAAACTAGTTTTACTACATGACAGGAATTCATTTAAGTGGAAAACTACATATACATATGAATTTTTTATCATATAAATACTGCTGTATAGGAGGAGAGAGTATATTTTACAACTAATATTGTTTTTAGTTGTAACGCTAAGTGTTAAATTATGTATACTACTAATGAATCAACCATTCACATTCTAACGCGTATTTATTCAAAAAATATATTGCAATTTGTAGTTACAAAAATTGCATATCTTTCATCAAAAGATCAACAACTGTCGCATATTCAACAACTGCACTCTAGTTACTGATATTAATGAAAGCTTTTACACTCGCTGTCTGTTTACATCTAGACTATGCGGTAAAAGATTAGCCTTTTGAAAAAAAAGAAGGGAATATGCTGAATTCTCACCGAAGAGAGAGAGAAAGTAACCTGACGCCGCGTTTTTCATCCAGCGTGAATTAACGATCCCCAAAAAGGCATAGCGGTTTTCCCAAATTAATCCTTCGTCGAGCGAAGAAGGATAAATGGCACACTCTCGAAGCAACCAGTCGCAAATTCTTTACCGTCGCTCGATAAATAGTCAGCTATGAAAAATGCACGATGAAAAGCGGCGCAGTCGATGCTATTCGAAAAAACAAACCGGGGAACAAAGAAATATTTCTTTTCAGAAAAACGACGGCGAGCTAATTGACAATGCACCATTTTTCTGACGTTGATA
>JABFOW010000300.1:0-12929 GCA_022817725.1 Archaeoteleia sp. ZL-2020 | reverse complement strand
GGTTTTCCTTCCGGTCAATCGTTTGCATGCAACTTTGATATGCTTTGAGTTTTGCCCAACACAGTGTTAGTGAAGTGCGTAAAATATTTACCTTATCATGAATTTAATGTTAAGAGATACATTTGGCGACATTTTATTTTAAAAATATATTTGACATCACACGTTTGTTATTATTATTTTGGAATTATTGTACAAGGATAAATGGAGCGTACATAAAATAAACAATGTAAAGATTGATTCCTAAATTTGCAAACATAAACTTTGGTCCATCGTATAATTAAACGTATATACGGGTTACAGACAAATTATGAATAGTAGGGTAATTTTATTATAACTTATGAAATATATAAACAACTAAGTAACTATGTTACATTTTTTATTTTCAATATGTTTTATACTCGACTACTTACAGTAATGTTCATCTATATCCGTTCCAATAAAGCATTTTTTGTAAATACTCTGTTGATTCACATTCTGATGTAAATACACAGTATCTTCGTTTGTAACTATGGATTTTGCATTTTCATCTGGTGCAAACATCGACACATCAACGACTCTTGAGGTATACGTCTGTCAGTTTATGTCACAGTTCACAGTGTATAAATGTCAGCATTATTTACTGAATTCTGCAAATATGTTCCTGCCAATCAGTGGCAAACGTTATCTCCAAGATGTAGAGATTGCATGCAATTACAGACAGTGTCATGTTTAAACACCTATACATATTAAATTTGTACTAAATTCTGTGTCCATTATAGATATTCCAAAATCATAGACATTAATTGAACGCCATTCAATTAGCAATAAAAAAAAGTCAAGCTGTTATTTCTTAAATCTCTTTAAAATGTTGAAGTTCGACAATTATCATGAAATCTTGGAAACAATCTTTGATTCTTCTCAACTTTTTTCAGCCTATTCCTCGTTTGCTTTCAACTATCGCACAATAATGATTATACAATTTCACATTGTGAATGAGACTTATATAATTTTGAGCACTATATGCATTACAAGATCTTACTTTGAAAAATAAAACAAATATCTTAATGTTTACTTACATCTATTTAGGACTCTTGAATCATATGAAAATTTGAATAAGGACTGACATAGCTTTGCCAAGTTCTTTTATGTGGCTCTAAGCGTTAGGAAGTTACTAGTTTGATATAACTACTACGCATAATCCGTGAACGAAAGTCGTAACACTATCCATATTTACACTACTACTCCGTAATTTGAGGAAAACATGCTTTTTGCTGGAGAAACTCCAAATAACAACCGAATGATCTGGATCAGAACACGGTTTATTGTAATAGAAGATAAACTGTATATATTATGTTTATAAAAAATTTGAATGAGAAGAATAATAATCATCATGTATCCTATCATAAATAATATTATTATAATTAGTGTACAGAAGAGTATCGATTATTCAACGTAAAAAGTATCGAAACTATCGCGGATAAAATCCTAAAATAAAACTATGAATTATCATTAGGACGTGAGAGGACAATAAAAACATTCTTCAGATACTAAAATTCGTACATTTATCATTCTAGGAAGGAGCATACGAAAAATATAAAAATTAGACACTGAAGCACGTACATTTTTATTATAAATGTGGTATAATATATTTTGTATTACTTGGATTCAACTATTTTATTATAAATACAAAATCGTTTCCAAGTTACAGAAGAAAAACACTAACTTATTTATTTGTATAATTCGTAAAACTAACGTACAATAGTTTTAGAAACATTTTATAAGCATCAAAATGGTTGGTCGGAATTCTCCTTGCTCCTCGATGTACCGTAGTGCAGTTTCTAGTACATTCAGACCTCCTGTGTGCGAGATTTTTTGCACTGCACCATCACCTCCTTCTTCGCTCTCATCTTCTGTTCGGTTCATGAAATTTGTAATCATGTCGTCAGTAAATTCCTCACGCTCATCGCTTCTCATCCACTCTGAAATGTCCTCTTCGTTTATGGCTTCGGGAACTGGAAAATTTTGAGCTGGCCTTAAAAGGTTTTCCTCCTCATTTTCTTCTCCAGCCTAGTTATATTGGTTTTAGTGTGCTCATTTTTCTTGAAGATAGTGTCAAATGATGAATGTTCTGCCACTTTCAGTTTATTACCGTTTTTATTACTTTTGTCATTTCTCTTTGCATAGGTATCTAACATAACATAGGTATCTAATATAACATACAAAATGAAATTAGTTCACATGCACTGAAAATATTGCAAGTAATTAAAATATATAGCTCAAGTATAAAAAAATTGATACGGGTTTTCACGAAACATATACTTTTTCAAATTGAAAGTAAACAATTGTTGCAGTTGTATGATATATGAAATGCATCGTACTCAAAAGTTCATCGAGGTAAATTGGTTGAGACTATATGTATAGGTGTGCCATTTGTATTGCACAGTCACAATGTCAGAAATACAAGTACGTAAAGCTTGTTGATATCGACTTTAAAAATCGAATTTTTGTAGCTTTTGATGCGTGGGTCAAACCAATAAAACGAAGTATTTCTATTGAATGCAACTTCGTACAAAGCCTTGTTGCAAAGCCCACACGGACACACGAACGCAACCAAAACTCTTAAAACCAAATGTAATTTACCTTCTCTTGCTTTGTAGCATTTGCCTTTAATTTGATGGACAGATATATGACAAAATATGTGATATTGCAAACTATATGTAACATTCATCTTATAGTTTGACAAACGACAAAAGAATTGTTACGCAATATATTGTTAAAACTATTTCGTTTTATTCTTGCTCGTTTGATATTATTTATATTTTATTATTACACATTCCGTGCATGTTTAATGAAATAAAGAATTACAAATTATTACAATCTTGAAAAATTTTATTGAGTACCAATTAGTGAAAAAATGGTAGAATGTTACACAGTAGTAAAATATTATAAAATTAGTACTTATTACTGAAATCTTTATTAACATTGGTCCACAATACAATACGTAACAATAGAAGGCCGACGTCGGTTTTAACGAGAACTGTCTATGAGATTACATTCATTTTCTTCATTTACTAATTATGCTTCTGTAGGCATTACTATTTGTTCATTAATTTCACAAAGAAATATTTGTCGTTTTTGTAAACATTAATCCCTCAAATAATTATAATTTTACACGTTCAATGCACCTTAAAACGATAGTTATATCTAGTAATTTCGTTCAAGTAGATTTTTGCATGTTTCTAGATCAATTTTACTGTATTAATCGAATTGCTGTTAATTAAATTGCAATATATTATGACAACAAACTTGCAAAGTGCGCCTCATTCAATATGTCTGACATTTTCTTCCCTTCGTTTTAAAAATCGATCGATTTTAGAAAAAGTATTTTTTAGAAGAAGATAAATTGAACAACAAACGCAATTACAATTTATACATCTACGCAAAGTTAAAGAATTAATATAATAATAAAACAAGATTATTTTGTGACGCTTTTCTTTAGGAGTTTTGAAATACGATATTCTTAAAGGAGTCTTGTGAAATACGATAGTTTTAACAGGTAATGTAAAGAAACGCTGCAGGAAGCTATTGACATACACATGTATATGTGTATACACTTAGATGGTTATGTCCACTATCTCTTGAACTTATATACATGTATGCATGACAAACAATATATTAATATAAAACTGTGTATAAATTTCTCAGTCTTCTTTAGAAGAAAACAAGGATTGATATATTAGGTTTTCCTTCCTTATTAGCTACACTAAATGCAAAATTTTACTTTAACAATTTACAATATATGTGATACATATATTAATATATAAAATTTACTACGGTATGTAATTTTTATAAATGTATATAATAGCATACATTCTGTCTGTTATAATTACATAAAACATGTCTCTAATAAACATTTCTTACTACGCTCTCAGACTATGCCTTCGTCATCTAATCAGACTATAGTATCCCTGTTTTCTTATTACATTGCTGAGGATAACATCTCTCGTGTATACGTCACTGCCGACTTCAACGATAAACTTATCCTCCCAAAATTTAAAATATGTTAGCCTTGAATAATTCGTATATCACTGTCATTTGTCATTCTAAACGAATCTAACGAACTTAACAAATACTGTTTATAATTTTAATAATAAATATGCCTGTTATATAATAATTTTAATAATTATAGATTCGGTCAAAAACAGACAAAATAATATTAATGTACTATTCTATAAATAACTTGCCAAATTATTTATTCTCTATGTTTATAATATATTTCTTGAAGAGGGTTCTGAATTAGGGACCGAAACGTCGCCTTTTATTATTATTGTTCATATTTTTATTACTTTGTTTATATATTTTTAATGTATTATTTCTACTTTTTACTTAAATTTGTTCTTGTCTTAATTTTGTTAACTTTATGTAGAATAGTACATTAATATTATTTTGTCTGTTTTTGACCGAATCTATACTGTTTATGTTCGAAATATTTTTAATAGAAAGTATGATATATTTATTATTTCGTTACGAAGTTAACATAATTATTTATTCATCTCGTAGTCAGTATTTGTAGCGCATTATATCTTCACTAATGATGTCGCGCAGAATTATAGATTTGGCAAAATAAGCTTTGTAAAAACTGAGTCTTGTGATAACTTTGCCCTAGTCTTCTTGCCCCGAAGATATTCGAAACAAGTTTTCATGGTTAAGAAGCAACACAGTAATAATCTTCTGTGACTCGTATAGATTGTGCCACGAGAAAAGGTAGTTGAGCGATGCAACTCGACTCTAGTTACGAGTAAAAGAAACTTTTCCAATTTGAGCAGATAGCGTGAGAAAAGGAATTGCCATCTGATCTTGGGGTAGTAATCAATGTCACTTTGATTCTCACGATATTGAGAGTTGCTCCTGTTCAGTCATGTCATTGATATAAAACGCTCCAATTTGATACAAAAGTCTACTTTTACACAACAATTAGAGATTACAATATAATTTAATAATAATTAATAATTTCATTATTATATTAGAATTCATATTTTCAAAGTGGAGCAATAAATAATTTAATGCTCGTTTATATGTTGTTTAATTTTTGTAAAATATTGGATGCGTGATGTGCAGCTTGGCATTCTCATTGTGACTCAGCTCCACTGCCAGGTATGACTGACAGAGTTTTCTAACTGAATATCCATTGTATGCGATGTTTTGGTATTTGACTGAACTATTTCTATAGTCAGACATTTGGAGCAGATAGATTTTACAGTCAATATTTCGGAAAATATGGCATTCATGAAATGAAGGATAATTTTCAAGTTCGGTTGTCAAATCAGATCGAGATGAACGTTATGCGATTGTGTGGAGGATTGTCCATATCCTTCAAAAAAAGTAAGGAAGATTGGAATTTTCAGTGCTTTATAATAAGTTGCATGCAATTTATATTTATGAGCCATCCACAAAATACCGTATTTTTTATACATGAATATATACACGTTAAAATGAAAACTTTGTTTTACAATTAATAGCCTTACATAAAGCAACATTATTTAGCTGCTTCAACCAAAAAGTTTTGTTGAAAAACGTATTTTGCTTTAAGCAAAAACATCAGTGCTTTTATTTATAAAACAAATTTTACTGCAAATAAACATTTTATTATACAGAGAGTTTGTATCAATTGGTCCAATTCACAGTGTTATTTTAATATCAGTTGACATAGGGTGGATAAAATTAAATGCATTTCTGGCCGGACACACGATTCACTGTATTGGAAAAGTATAAATAAAAGGTAAATTTAAATAGACGTTGTAATTTATTGCTATAAATGTATATTATTTTGGGTATTTTAAACTTATAAATTGTTTTAATCATGTGCATTTAATTATTGTAATAGCAATAATATAACAGTATTTCTATGTCATTATTAAATAAATTATATATTTGCAAAGAGTGAATTTACTTAACTTATCAAATGATTCATGTTCGAGGATTCGTATTCTTTCTTATCATATATAAATGGTGAAGCGAAACGCACCACGGTACGTATGGCATATTTTGCAGATGACGCAGAACAATGCATATCATCACGAAGCAAACGAAGAACAATAGGTGAAATTCGTAGTCACATAGATGGTATAATAGATATCTATGAATATAAAATTAGAATACACGAAAACAAAATTATATATATATATATAGATAGAATATTCAGTTGTGAAGAAGAAGATAAATTAGGAATGATGTGTTTGTGAGATGATTATAAATATCATGCGTAAATAAAATGTAATGATTATTATAAATGAATTATACCAAACAGTGATCTATTTGTTTATAAAAACCAGATGAATTCGTCTGCACCGTCTAGAAACAACAAATTGAAATCTAGTACAAAATAATGTATACATTTTGTTCAAAGTATATATACGTTACAACATTATTACACGAATAGTTATAAAACAAAAATTAGAAATTCATAATCAAATTAAATTAATGATCATATTGACAAAAATTGAAGTTTAACAAATGAATACCTAATTTAAAGATGATGAATTGAAGTATTGAATTTTCAACTTCCTCCAATTATTTTAATTCCAACTTGCAAGCTTTGTCGGAATGAAAAATGCAAGGCATTCAATAAAAATAATTGCAGAACAAAAACTTATTTTCTCTTATAATATATATCGATTAATATACATTACAAACTTAATACCATTAAAAGATCAATCAAGTTTGCTTTGAAGAAAACAAAATAAATTAATCATAATAGAGATTAAATTATATTTATAAAATGGATAAAATGTTTTCAGAGAACGCGAAAAATGAGAAATTACAGGATATACGCATTAGCTGTGAACGAGGAAGAAAGAAAAGAAAGTTAGACAGCAGTGTAATGCGAACAATGCGTACATTATTATCGTGCTAACTAGGGAGAGAGAAATATACATTAGCCAACAATAATAGTCTGCTCATTCAATACACACTACGCGCACCAAATTGATGCTACATTTGCCATAAATTTATAAAAATTGTAACATAACATAAATAGTAATATATAAATCACTACGATTAAATAAATGTTAACGTTTGACGTATAAAACGTTAATGCTAAATGTGTTATATTAATATGGTAAATTACATCAGCATGAAATTAAATTAAAGTTTAATGGAAATGACTGATATATATTTTGATCAAAACGTACTGATATAAATTGAACTCGATCAATTATGTGTATTCTTATATGAATAAAAGTAGATAATAATTAATTGTTAACTAATTATATATCTCATACAAAACTTCATAACTAGTTATACATAACTTCATAACTAATCGTAACTAATTTCAAATGCCGAAGTTTAATTAATGTCATAGAGATAAATAATCAAAATTATTCTTCATTGTTAATTAAATTGAACTGTACCAACTACCCCTATGTCATAGAAATTATTCAATAATATAGTAGCCTTGCAACAATACTGCAATATTCTGCTATTACAATGATTTATTAATACAATATATAATTAATTAGCTGAATGGAAATTTTTAATTTAACTTTTATATCAGAATGCGAATATTAAAATGAAAAATTAATAGTTTATATTATTTTAATATTAAAAATAATTAAACACAAATGTTACAAATTTGTAAACTGTGTCTGTAAAGGTGCATTTTAACAATATTTGTAATTAACAAATCTAGCTTATACATGATGAATACATCATTTACAATTTATAACCGTTAATAAAAAAAAGAAACAACATTTTTCAATTAATAGTTTTAATGTTTTTAACATTTTAAAAAAAGCACGCACTAATTATATCTATTTTAGGTGGCAAGGCGTATTTCTCTGTAATTGTCAAAAGATAAACTTGTTTTTATAAAAATCATCAAATGAAACAGATGATGTATATATTGTTATATTTGTTTCAACTTTGTATGTAACCATATATTATATTGAAATGTAATGATTGAACAAGGTCATCGAATATTTGATGGCCTTCCATAATGTTTCATAATTGCGTGGCGTGAACTTGATCCATTAGTTATGGGTTCAGGTTCATTTTTTCCCTATGAATGGAAGTTGTTTCTGCGTTATATTTGTAAAGGGCGTTCCACAAAGTTCTTTATCATTCAGACAGAAAATCACCATTAGGAAATGCCCGAATCCACGTTCTAATGATCTATTCGTTTATAGACTTATCAGCATGGACGTTAAAAATAATTTATGATATTAGCGCCATAGGTTTTCACAGGCTCAATTTGCGAATAGGGAATAAAGTTGATTATTACAAAACTGCTATTGAAAAAATGTCCACTATATATTCTATTCTCTGCAACGTATACCGAATTGGTACATGAATGTCTAAAAAAATATTCATACTTCAATTATTCTTTTCATTAAAGACTTGTTTTTCATCTCATAATTTAGTTAGAGATTAATCTAACATACGCTCGACAAGTTTATAATATAACTTTTTACGACAAAAAAACTTTTTCTCATTTCACTGCGCACTACATAGAGAACCCATCAAAATTGAAGCAGCATCTAAATCGCCCCGCAGCTGAATGGAAAAAACTTTACTGTGCAAGAATGTAAAATATAAATGCACCTTCATAAAGAATTTCAATAAGAATTTTAAACACTTTAAAGAACCATTCTAGCTGGTGGTGTTACGATTGCAACGATTCCGCTCTGCAAATGGCACTTGTAAAAAAACTGAAGGAACATTAAACGCAACAGTATTTATTGAACACGTCTAGCTTGTATAATTTGTTGAAGGTTCGGTCTTCTCTTTCGTCTTCATGATTGCGTTAGAATTTGAAACGGTCACGTCACGCGTGTTTGAAAGCAATGAATTACGTACGTTTTGACTTCTGAGTAAGTCCATCCTTGAGTGTAACGTGCTCATTTCATTTCTGCCAGAAAATAAGTCTGCTTTCAGGACAAATTGTCCGCGTGCGATGGTGCAATTTTCCGCCAAGCGAAGCGCGATACTTTAGTCAAGAAGGCAAACGTTGTTGGACCGTACGGTCGAAGGCGGACCACGTACTAAAAATCCAGAAAACGTTAATAACGACGCCTGTCTATAAAAGTTATGACTGTCAGAATCTGAAAACTAGATGTAACGGAGACTGCCGTCGTGCGGATAAAGAAAGGAGTGATATAGTCGACCGTCCCCTGGTTTCGTCGACGAAGATCGGACTCGAACGGTAGATGGAAAATTGGATTGTCTACTTTCATATATCTCACCTTTTTCTCAAACGAATTCGATTTGTCGCAACTCGTCGCAACTTAGACTCTCCTATTAATTAGTATTGACATTTCTTTCGCTCGTAGTGCCGCCTCATCCAATACGTTGTATACAAGCGAACTTGTTGCAACGTAGAGTTATCTGTAAAAGGAAATTGCTTCTTCAGAGCAATGCAAAAAATAAAAGGCATTTTCCAAGCCCGTCGTTACAACTCATGATTCATTAGTATGGTACGGTTTGATGATATAATTAAATCCTGAATTCTGAAAGATTCAATCGAGTAAATTTGTATTCATTGTAATTCTTGTTACTCCTTCGCAAGTCAGGGAGTTGAGCTTTCAACTAAGTCAAAGTTAAACTTGCTTTCACAATAGATTATGGCGTATGTTTTTGTTTAAGTTCTTTATGAAAAATTGCTTCTTTTTTTTCATTATCGTTTACATTTTCATGTAGAATTTTTTAAACTTTGACCAATCTGTAAAATTTTTTATCAAAGGATATCAATAAAATAATATTCGCGCCGTAATTGCGTGCTGGCTGAGCGACCAATTATTACACGTGCGAACTTCATGTGTTTTTCTTTGATTTTCTATTATTCGTTCGTTTTGTATTTTTGGAACCAGGAATCTTATGCTTTTATTCAAAGCTTACAACATCCGTGTTACTATGTAGATTATATAATTCCAAATTAAAAAGATAAATAAAGTTCAAACTAAACGAAAATAACTTTTCGAATAAGTGTACAAAATGCTGTAATTTTAAATACATTTTGTAAGTATACAAAATGTTATATCTTGTATCTTGAATATTGCAATTCGTAATTTTCAAGAAACTAGCAAAGTTTTATACGACTAATAGATATTCAGCTGCACTCAGAAAACAGTTTTGTTGATTCAACAACATTATTTGCTTGCTTTACTATTAATAAAATGTTTGGTTGAAATGAAAAACTATTTTTGATGATGAAAACAAAATTGTAATCTATGTTAAATAAATCCGTATCCATTTTTTCGGTCAAGAGTGATAATAAAAATATCTCAGCTTAATTTGAAAAGTAAATAAAAATGTCACGTTGAATGCCCCGAACAATTTTTAGTCGAATTAAACAAAGTATTACACATTTTTAGTAAAATACAATTGAAACAATTTCTTTCAATTTATATTGTAATCGAAGAGAAGCTGTTCCAACATTTTATCTAGAAAAAGTGTCTTTGAAGGAATATTGGTAATACGTAATGAGCGCCTTGTGTCTTCCAATGAAGGTTGGCGAGCAAAGTAAAGGACGAATTTCGAAATTCTTTTATAGCTTCGTTAGGATTGAAAACCTATCTCAGATAATGTGTAGAACAAAGGGAGCTTAGTCGTTCATAGTAAACGTTCGTGCGAGATTCTATCGCAAGCTCCTACGGATTTAAGCTTAATTGGACACAGCGTGTTGTGTTTCCCAAGCGAACAACAGTTCGATCAAACGCCCGTATTTCTTACCAACAATCCGGCACAGCATTATGATCGATGGTAGTAGGCGATTTCATGAATTAGGCAACAGATTGTGCACAATAATCGAGTGTACGAGTCCGGCGTAAATGATGCGTGTTGATGTCAATAATTGAACCTTAATCGTACACCACAGCATTAACTCCTTTGACGGATTTAGCGTATACTGTTAGATGCGTGCGGAATTCAATGTGTATGTATTTTCAGATGAATAATTGCGTGTTGGTGATTAAATAACTATTTCGAAACCAATTCGGTTGGACGTTTGTTTCACAGAGAAATTCTTTTAATTTTCATGTTACCTTACCATTTACGTGGTACGCATGATGACCCAGAAGTTAATTTTTTTTTTTAAATAAGTAGATGCAACAAATAATTTATATTAATATCTTTAAAAAGTGTGGTTGCTAAATTTATTTAAATCAAATCGTCTACCAGTTTTATCAAGATTTGTTTTGAGTGCTTGTGAACAAGATACATAACCTTACCTGGCTATTTGATTACGTGCTCAGTTTCAGTTTTTACATCTGCTTTATGTTCTTGGTGCCAGGCTATTGTGTTTCTTTTGATGCATTATATACTTTGCTAATGTATTTTTCCACTCACTTCTTTTTTCACAAGTGGTTACTATAATTTTCATAAGGATTAGGGTGACTTCCTAGCACGCTACAAAGCGATAATAGATCAATGTCATTGTGTGTCTTCATTTTTCACCACAAACCGTTAGTCAGATTTTCTGCCTTTCATGCAAAAAGTATTGTAAAACTAGCTTTATTTTTATTTTAGTTTTTTGTTATTAACGTAGCATGTTATGTTAACAAGTATTTATACTTTATTAGTGTAATTTTTGTTTAAATATTGACTTTCTTAAAGTCTGGAATTTCAAATCCTATCAGAGACTCTGGTCAGTGTTGTTAAGGTACATTGTGAGCTTGTGCGGGACGTAATTAAATTTCTACTTGAGATATACTTCTCATCATGCATACAAGTTGAAATTACATTTTATTTTAACGAAAAATATGACCGAGTGTATTCTTACAATGCATTGTAAGAAATTCCTAAGAGGGAAACAAAATTATGATTTCAAGAACTAATTAAAAATTAAAAATAAACTACGTAAAATATGAAAATGGTAAGTTTTTACAGCATTTATACATGATTAATGTACATTTTGGAACTTCCAACTACTCTAAGACAAGAAACATTCCTCCTTTTCGCAGTGACTTTCTTTTCTTTAGACGTGATTTGCAAATTTAATGTATTTACAGTTTTAATCAACGAAGTTACATTGTGAAATTAATGTCGTAGCAATCCAGACAAGCACAGAAGTTCGCGTGGTAAGTTTTTTACGTTAAAATTCACTTCTTGGTTGAAGTGTGCACACGACATTTTTGTCATGACAAAAATGTCGAAAGGCGAACTACGACGACGTCGACTACGTTGGGAACCTGGGGGCAAAATATGAATATTGAAATTCTCATTATTCCTGCTTACTACAAGCAGGTCACAGGAGGTCTCTGTGTCGGTAGATATAATTTAAAGTTTCTCAACTGGTCGACTTAATCATGAATGCATTCACTTTCATTAGACATCTAGCATGTTGGAAGAACCGCCGACACGCTTAATGTCGCGCATTTGCGGTAAATGCGCCATAGCTAGAATTGTTATCCTCAATTTAACAACAGAATACTACTCAAGTGAATTTAAAATTGACACAACGCTAGCCCGATTTTATAAAACGGTTCGTATGCGTAATTTTAAATATACAAAAATCTTAATCTCGTAACATTGACAAGTAGAGACTTGATATTTTATTATTTCAAAGTGAATGCAATTAGTAATCATATTAAAATCTTTTTTTGCCCGTCATGAAGCATTTATATATTTATGACATTACCAGTGCAGAAGGTAATTTTAATTAAATACTTGTCATGTTATTCTGTTTCACAAAAGTTTTTAATAAAATATTGTCGCGTAATGGTATTAGTAAAAAGAAAATTATCCATAAATTATAACTACTATAAAATACAGTTTATGAAATTCGTAGAGTTACCTCTAATAATCATGAAATAAAAAATATTAACAAAGTTTTATGAACTCAACATTTTTATGTTAGATTATATCCTCTTTAAACAGATGTTTTTTTTGCAGTGATGAAAATCTAATGTCCTTCTTCAGATTTCTGTGAAATAAATACGGTTTACAAACGGAGTTCC
>JABFOW010000299.1:0-12952 GCA_022817725.1 Archaeoteleia sp. ZL-2020 | reverse complement strand
AAACTCTATAATCTCATCATCACTTCTGCCTCTTTGAATTTCTTTTATCACGAAGCTCCTGATTGCAGATGCAAATTCTGTCTGAGAGTCTTTGACAGCCTCTCCGTTGCAAACCATGCATCGGATGATTGAAAATAGATCTGCTGTACGCCTTTCCAGATTATCTGCATCAGCGATACTTATGCTTAAAAGGCAAAATGATATTACAACAAACCTTAAGATATTGTGCATATATAGTAAATTCTTAGATAGTTAATAGATTTGTCAATTCTATAAAATCGTCATTGCGAAGGAACTGTGAGCGCAAGCGCGGCAGGACTGTGGCAATCCAGTCTCTTCGCCATTTTTCTGGATTGCCACGTCGTGCTAACGCACTCCTCGCAATGACGACCTTATAGCAATTCTCAAAGAAAGAATGGATCGGTCTATTAATCAGCTAAGAATTTACTATAGTATTTTCCATTTGCGTTAATAGGGTGTCGCCTCAAAGCTCATACAGCTTTTACTATAGTATTTTCCTAGATAGTTAATTAAGTGTGATAATCAGTAAAAGATGGTCATCCAGAGCGAAGCGAAGGATCTCTTCATTAGATCGCAAGCAAAAGGAGATCCCTCATTGCATTCTGGATGACATGATCTATTAATTAACTGGAAAAATACTATATACCTCGCCTCTCTCGCTCCTACTACTCACGCATTCGCGAAAACACTATAACGCGAGCTCTGTATAAGTGTTAAATGCCATCCCTCAGCCGTTTGCGGATACTGTAATTGCGTGGCAATAGCCTCAAAGATGAGATCCATCGCCTCGCTCTGGATGACTTTGGTATAAATGCTAAGAATTCCGCCATTTCCATAACGCTTATCCAAAGTTCGCGTTATAACTAATTTTTCGCCATAGACCCACAACAATGCTTAAACTTCTTACCAGATCCACAAGGACATAGCTCATTTCTCCCGACTTTCTGTCCAAGAATTTGTTTTTTTGAGATGGCCTGCTCTGAACCTTCTGCATCTCTTGATTCTATATAATCGCCATCCTGACTTTGATCCACACCCTCAAAGTCATGTGTTATTACAAGGCGAGCAATACGTTGAATAATCATTTCTTCAAGATCCTTCAACATTTGTTTAAATAATTTGAAAGCCTCAATCTTATATTCACTTAACGGATCTTTGTTTGCATATGCACGCAGATTTGTGCTAGCCCTCATATAATCAAGCGTATGTAAGTGCTCCTTCCAAAGCTGGTCTAATGATATCAACCATATTCTTTTTGCAGATTCCTGCATCATCTCTTCGCCATACTTCTGCAATTTACCAGATATGTGTTGCCACGAATGAAATTGGACAAAACTAAATATGGCAGTTTCTTGGATATCATGGCCTGCAAGAAGATCATAAATTGGGAACTGGAAGTCATAAATTCTAAAAAGCTCTTTCTCTAGCCCCGAGATATCCCATTCATCGCGCACATGCTTTGTTGTAATAAATCTTGCAAACATGTTTTTATTTATCTCTTCTGCCATAGCTTCCAGCTCATCAAACAGACGCTCAGACTTCATTATTTGCATTCTTTGCGAGTACACAACGCGCCTTTGCTCGTTCATCACATCATCAAATTTTAGTAAATTTTTTCTGACATCATAATTACGCCCTTCTACCTTTTGCTGTGCTTTCTGTAGGGCTCTACTGATCCACGGGTGGAATATCGCCTCATCTTCTTTTAAGCCAAGCTTTGTTAACATTCCGCTCATTTTATCAGAGCCGAAAAGCCTCATTAAATCATCTTCTAACGATAAATAAAACTTAGTTTTTCCAGCATCTCCTTGTCTTCCTGACCGCCCACGAAGCTGGTTATCTATACGCCTTGATTCATGCCGTTCTGTCCCTATTACATATAGCCCTCCAGTCGCTAAAACCTTTTCTTTGTTGATGGCTACTTCTTCCTTTATACTAATGAAAAGTTTTTCCGAATCCTCTTCTGATAACTTTGATTTTTTAACAGCAATCTCTTTCGCAAACAACAATTCAGGATTCCCACCCAGCATTATATCAGTTCCACGACCAGCCATATTTGTTGCGATCGTCACTGCCTTAAAGCGGCCAGCCTGCGCTATAATTTCTGCTTCTTTTTGATGATATCTCGCATTCAACACTTCGTGCGGAATCTTTTCTTTTTTCAAAAGAGATGATATATGCTCAGATTTTTCTATACTGACAGTTCCAACTAGAAGTGGCTGACCTTTTTCATAAGCCTCCTTAATCTCCTCAACAACAGCCTTATATTTTATAGAGGCAGTCTTATATATCTCATCATCTTCATCCGCCCTTGCAACTGGCATATGCGTCGGAATCTCAACGACATCTAGCCTATAAATGTCCGCGAACTCATTTGCCTCAGTAACTGCAGTTCCCGTCATTCCAGCAAGCCTTGGATACATTCTGAAATAATTTTGAAATGTAATTGATGCGAGAGTCTGATTTTCATTTTCTATCTTAACGTTTTCTTTCGCTTCTATGGCTTGGTGCAACCCTTCGGAATATCGCCTACCTTCCATTATACGGCCCACGAATTCGTCTATTATCATGACTTTGTTGTCTTTCACTATATATTCCACATCTTTATGGAATATTTTATGCGCACGCAATGCTTGATTGATGTGGTGCACTATTGACATATTATCGTAGTCATAAAGAGTAGAGCCCTTTTGTATAAGACCACGCGTCTGTAATATCACCTCAAGGCTGTCGTGCCCAACATCTGTGAGAAAAACAGTTTTACCTTTTTCATCCACTTCGTAATCTTCGGCTTTTAAAGCTTTTACTATATCATTTATCGTATAGTAGATTTCTGAGTTATTCTCAGCTGGCCCTGAGATTATAAGTGGAGTCCTAGCTTCGTCTATCAATACGCTATCCACTTCATCAACGATCGCATAGTGAAATTCTTTTTGCGCTATTTGATCTATACTGTGTTTTAAATTATCTCTCAAATAGTCGAATCCGAATTCGTTATTTGTGCCGTACGTTATGTCAGCTTTATATGCTAATTTGCGCGCCTCATCATCTATGTTGCTTACTATACAACCAACCGTTAATCCTAGAAAATTGTATAATTTACTCATTGTTTTCGCATCACGCATGACTAAATAGTCATTCACTGTAACAATATGTACACCATTGCCAGTCAAAGCGTTCAGATATGCAGGAAGAGTCGCAACTAATGTCTTGCCTTCACCAGTCTTCATCTCAGCAATTTTGCCATGGTGCATTACTATTCCACCTATGAGCTGCACATCAAAATGACGCATACCAAGAACACGCCTTGAGGCCTCTCTTATATGCGCAAACGCCTCTGGCAATATCGAATCCGGCGTTTGTTTTTCTTTTAGCTTCCCCTTTAGAATAGATGTATAACCTTGTAATTCATCGTCAGTCATGCTGAGAAAGTTTTTTTCCAGTGCATTTATCTTTTTTACAAGCTTGCCAGCAGAGCTGATAATTCTATCATTTGCAGAACCAAAAATCTTTCTCGCTAAATATGAAAACATTTAATCACCTAATTCTAAATTGACACTGCAGTATTTTTGCTGTTAATGATCTTTTAGTAACTTGTCATTGCGATGCAAAATAAAGTGTACGAAGGCAACTCAGGCTTTTCTAGAATATCTGAATTGACTAAAGGGTCGCTTGAGCCCGTGCGTGCTTCTTCGCAATAACGAATTCCAGAGATCTGCAGTATGAAATCTTTGCATGCACGATTATACAGCTGATTTATTTAAAGTTAAGTTAAAATTAACTAAGTATGCCGATTTTGTTTTCTAAAGAGCAATCTATACATGATACGCTCTACGATGTAGCATCATTGAACACTCTTGCAAAAAGTATTGCACTAAATCTGAAGCATGGCAGTATATTATGTCTCGAAGGTGATTTAGGCGTTGGCAAGACGACATTTGCATCTATGATAATAAACGCACTTCTTCCTGTACCACAAAACATCACCAGTCCAACATTTAATTTGCTTTACACATATGAGACAAAAAATCAAGGAGTGATTTGGCATTTTGATTTGTACAGATTACAAACTCTCGAAGAAGTTTATCAGCTTGGGATAGAAGAAGCATTCGAGACTGGAATAAGTATAATAGAGTGGCCAGCCATTATATCGAGCATTATACCTAAAAATGCGATCAAGATAAATATGAAATTCTCGACAGATACTCACACAAGATTGTTGCATATAAATTGACATTTTGCACCTTATGTGTTATTTGTCAGGAAAGAAAATCTCATAAAATATGCACCCAAAACAAGAACATCCTTCGAAAATCTCCAGAGAAGACGCAGAAGAGGCGATTAAAACCATACTACTATGGATAGGCGAAAATCCTGATCGCGAGGGTCTTCTCGACACTCCGAAACGAGTAGTAAGAAGCTTTGGCGAATTTTTTAGCGGCTACAAAACAGATCCAGAAGAAATACTAAAGACGACTTTCACAGAAACAGAGGACTATTCAGATATGGTCTTGCTAAAAAATATTACTGTGGAGTCGCACTGCGAACATCATCTTGCGCCTGTCATAGGCGTTGCGCATGTTGCATATATCCCGCAAAAACGCGTAGTCGGCATAAGCAAGCTCGCAAGGGTCGTTGAAGTTTTTTCAAAAAGGTTGCAGCTGCAAGAAAGGCTGACTGTGCAAATTGCAAATACAATAAACAAGGTTTTGGAGCCAAAAGGCGTTGCTGTTGCAATAGAGGCGACTCATCATTGCATCACTACACGCGGCATACACCATACCTCCACTAGCATGTATACACAATCCATGTTAGGCCGTTTTATGGAAACCGAAATACAAAGGCAATTTTTATCACAGATTAAATAGCTCAAACAATAATTTATTATTGTCTTATCTGACGAAATATGATTGAATGCCTATCATTCTTTCGGAGAGATAGCCAAGTGGTCAAAGGCAGCAGACTGTAAATCTGCCCGCGCGAGCGTTCGCAGGTTCGAATCCCGCTCTCTCCACCATACAATATTTTTAAACTTATCTACCTGTGAGCAGGCAGTAGCCGCCCAGATAGAGCTTAAAATCAAAAACGAAATATCAAAAAGCAAGAACGACGCCATTATATGGGTAATTGGGCTTCGCACTGTTCGCATAAGATATTTCTCAGTACCGTATTTGCATTGGTTGCTTATACCAAAAAAATCATTTGACTAGACCGCATCATATTCGTTAAACTATGCCGAGTTTATAATACTAAATCTAGAATAAAGTAGATTTAGCAGCGCAAGATTTCTCTTATAGCGAGGAGCGGCATTGTTATAAGTTTTTTCAACTATGATTTGACCGCAGCTTTCCACAATACTTATGACTATTATGATAAATACAGTTAATACATCCGTCTTGTTTCCTGGGCAGGGCTCTCAAGTCATTGGCATGGGCAAAGAGTTATATGAAACATTTAATGAGGCAAGAGAGGTCTTTTTAACTGTTGATGAGATCTTGCAACAGAATTTATCCAAGTTGATATTTTCAGGTCATATTGATGAATTAACGGCCACGCAGAATACACAGCCCGCTATTATGACTGTCTCAATGGCCGTTATTAGGGTTTTAGAAAAAGAATTAAAAATACCATTTAATAAGTTATGCAGCGTGACAGCTGGACATTCTTTAGGAGAGTATAGCGCACTTTGCGCGGCTGGTGCATTTAGCTTAGAAAATACTGCGGCTCTCTTGAGAATTCGAGGAAATGCCATGAATTCCGCCTCCGCTAATATAAAGGGCAGCATGCTGGCATTGATAGGTGCTGATTTAGATAGCGCAGAAAAGCTGATATTAGCTGTAAAAGAATTTGGTATATGTGAAATTGCTAACGATAATGGAGCTTCACAAATAGTCCTGAGCGGAGAGACTCGGGCTATAGATAAGGCTGCGGAGCTTACAAAGGATTTCAATATAAAGAAGGCGATAAAATTGAAGGTGAGCGCGCCATTTCATTCAAGCCTCATGACAGAAGCTGCAATCGTAATGCAAAAAGCTTTAAGTGATATTGTTATAAATCAATCTTCTGTCCCTGTTATAGCAAATTATTCAGCAAATCCTGTTTTTGAGTCTGCTAAGATAAAAAACCTCCTAGTCAAACAGATAGCTGGCAGAGTGCGCTGGAGAGAGACCATGGAAAGACTCTTGGAGACACATCATATCACAAATTTTGTAGAAGTTGGCCCTGGACAAGTCCTTACAACTATAGCTAAGCGTATTTCGAGCAATATCAATGTTTTTAATCTCGAGACGCCATCTAGTATCGAAAATTTCATTGCAAACTTTTAGATATTCATATAGCTCCAATTTCTTGCATAGCCTGGAAATTAATTGCATTCAAGAAATGTATAACTTCTCATGAATTTACTATAAAAACATTATGTTATTTGATTTAAATGGAAAGCGTGCCTTGGTTACTGGCGCCACTGGTGGCATAGGACAAGAAATCGTAAACCTTTTATGTAGTGCTGGCGCCCATGTGGTAGCAACTGGAACAAGGAAAGATGCTTTGGATGCATTAAAAGTAAATTATCCATCTATTCATACAATGGTCTCGAATCTTAAGAATTTAGATGATGCATCTGAGTTGTTTGATAAAGTCGAGTCTGCATTTGGGCAAGTTGATATATTAGTCTGCAACGCTGGAATTTGCAGAGATAATATAGCTATCAGAATGAAGGATGAGGAATGGTCTGAGGTTTTTGATTTGAACCTAACAGCTACCTTTATGCTAAATAGGGCCGCAATCAAAAAAATGATGAAGAGGAATTTCGGCCGCGTTATAAACATATCATCCGTTGTTGGCTCGACTGGTAATTTTGGACAAGTGAATTATAGTGCTGCAAAAGCTGGTATGATCGGCATGTCAAAAACACTAGCACTTGAAGTCGCAAAGAGAGGAATCACAGTAAATTGTATAGCGCCAGGTTTCATAGATACACCTATGACAGTTGGCTTGAAGGATGAAATAAAGGCTGCTGTTAGCTCTAAGATACCAATCAATTATATGGGCAAAGCAACTGATGTTGCAGCAGGCGTTGTATACCTTGCATCAGACGAAGCTGGGTATATTACAGGACACACTCTCCATATCAATGGCGGAATGTTTATGAATTAGCATTTCTAATGGCCCCTTCTTCTAGCTAAGTCAGCAAAAACGAGTTACGGTAATCACAATATTTTTATGTGCTTACTGTCGTTACTAAGGCATTCACTCAAATACACAGTAATAGATTATCTCAAGCCACTGTTTGCACAGCAATCATTAATCCCATTTTGCGCTGCTGGAGCTATCTTATAAGATGCATGATATATTATCTGCCTTGTCTAACGCCACCAATACACCACATCCTGATGAATTTTAATTAGAGCGACTTGAAATGATAGATTACCAGCACTATATACCTCAATATTGAAACTAAGACGAGGTAACGATTATGCAAATCAAAGTAAGACCATTGTACGACAAGCTATTGGTGGAAAGGGTTGAGCAAGAAGTAAAAACCGCAGGCGGAATTATCATACCTGAGACCGCTCAGGAAAAGCCTATGCAAGGCAAGGTAGTCGCAGTTGGTAACGGTGTTCGCGATGAAGCTGGAAAAATACATCCACTGAATGTGAAAGTCGGAGACAATGTTTTATTTGCTAAATGGGGCGGTAATGAAATAAAAATAGACGGCAAAGAGTTTTTGGTATTGAAAGAATCTGACGTACTTGCAGTACTCGAAAAATAAATATGAATTACGTTACATACATTTTAATTAGAATTGTAAAAAGGTAAATATGGGTGGAAAGATTATTCTTAAAGGTAGCGAAGCGCGTGATAAAATTCTAAAAGGGATAGAGATTACGTACGAAGCAGTTGGTGCAACGCTCGGACCAAAGGGTCGTAACATAATCATAGAGCAGTCTTTTGGTGCGCCAAAAATTACAAAAGATGGCGTAACTGTCGCTAAGCAAATAGAGCTGACGGATAAGACTGAAAATATCGGTGCACAAGTCTTAAAAGAAGCAGCTAGCAAATCAAATGATAATGCTGGTGATGGTACTACAACAACTGTAGTTCTTGCTCGTGCAATTGTCCAAGGTGGTATCAAAGCTGTTGCAGCTGGTATGAATCCAATGGACTTGAAACGCGGCATAGATATGGCATCAAAAGCTGTAATCGAGGAAGTTAAAAGGGTTTCAAAAAGCATAGTATCTTCTGAAGAAGTAGAGCAAGTTGCAACTCTCTCAGCCAACGGTGATTCAGATATTGGTAAAAAACTCGCGGAAGCATTTAAAAAAGTCGGGAAAGACGGTGTCGTTACAGTTGAAGAAGCAAATAAGAGTGATGCTTTTGAAGTTGAAATTGTTGAAGGTATGAATTTTGATAGAGGATATCTATCTCCATATTTTATCACAAACTCTGAAAAAATGGCATGTGAGCTGGATAATCCATATATCTTAACGTTTGATAGAAAAATCACAGGCATACAACAAATTGTAACACTGCTTGAGTCTGTTATACAATCAGGTAGACCGCTTCTTATCATCGCCGAAGACGTTGAAAGTGAAGCTCTTGCAACGCTTGTTCTCAATAAATTGCGTGTCGGCCTAAAAGTTGCTGCTGTTAAGGCTCCTGGGTTTGGCGATAGACGCAAGGCCATGCTTGAAGACATAGCTCTTCTCACTGGCGGTCAATTGATCAGCGAAGAACTTGGTCATAAATTAGAAAATGTTGCTTTGTCTTCTCTTGGTACTGCCAAAAAAATCGTGATCACAAAAGATGAGACAACTATCATCAATGGTGCTGGCTCTAAAGAAAGTCTCGATGAACGTCGCGCGCAAATCAAAGCTCAAATCGCTGATACTTCTTCTGATTATGACAAAGAAAAATTACAAGAGAGACTCGCTAAACTTTCTGGTGGTGTTGCCGTCCTAAAAGTTGGTGGAGCTACAGAGGTTGAGGTAAAAGAGAAAAAAGATAGAGTCGAAGACGCTTATCATGCGACAAAGGCTGCAATTGCCGAGGGGATAGTACCTGGTGGTGGTTGCACCTTACTTTACGCTATTAAGGTGCTTGATAAGCTGAAAGGTAAGAATGCTGATGAAGATGCTGGAATTGATATTATCAGAAAGGCCCTTTCATCTCCTATTCGCAAAATTCTTGAGAATGCTGGCACAGATGGTGCTTTGATTATAGGGAAATTGGTTGAAGCTAATGATACCAAAAATATCTTCGATGCTCAAAAGAATGAGGTTGTTGATGCTTATAAATCAGGTATCATAGACCCAACAAAAGTTGTCAGAACTGCGCTGCAAAGTGCTGTATCTGTGGCTGGACTCCTAATCACAACGGAAGCTGTGATTATTGAAAAGGCTGAGAAAAAAAGTGCTCCTATGCATAACCATGGCGGCATGGATGACATGGGCTTCTAAAGCTTATCTATTAGATACTATTATTGCATAGCAGCTTGTTATAGTATTTTAGCTATAGTTGCCAATTATAAATAATTGGCAACTATAGTGTTTCCGCGAATGGGTTAATAGTAGGCACTATGATGAGGCGAAGTGTAGTAAAATCTGTATGAGCTTCGAGCAACACCCTATTAACTTCAATGAAAAATACTATAGCGTTACCTAGCTGAGCAAGAGTTATAAGTTTACTGAATTCACATAAAGCGATGTTTTTCTTGTACACTATTTACGCAAGATCTATAATATGCTTTTGTTCAAGCATAAATTTTTAAGATATATAAGTGTCACACAACATCGGTTATAAAATTAGCGGTGGAGGGCCTGTACTTGGGAAAATAGCATGTATGGGTGCGAAAAACTTCGCAACAAAAGCGATGGTTGCGTCGCTTTTATCTGAAGAAAGCACAACGTTACACAATATACCACAAATCGGTGACGTAGAAATTACCGAGCAGTTGCTGAAATCTATAGGTGCTGATATCAAGCACTTGAGCGATTCCGCAATTGAAATCAACTCAAAACATCTCTCTTCTCATCAAGTTCAACTTCCTGATTCCAGAAGCAATAGGATACCAATATTACTCTTGAGTGTTTTATTGCATAGATTCGGCAGAGCCGATGTACCAACTGTGACTGGCGATGATATAGGCAAAAGAAATGTGAATTTTCACATCGAAGCAATAATGAAATTTGGCGCCACCATTGAGAGCTATGATGGCAAATATTCTGCAGTTGCGCCAAATGGCTTGAAAAGTGCTCATATAAATCTACCTTATCCTTCTGTTGGCGCAACAGAAACTTGCCTTTTTTTAAGTGTTTTAGCATCAGGCACAAGCATAATCCGAAATATCGCAATTGAGCCAGAGATTATGCAGCTAATTACCATGCTTCGGTCTATGGGTGCTGAGATCTTTTTAGATGCTGGTCGCACTATAAGAGTTTCTGGGGTAAAACGCTTAACAGGAACTAATATTCATGCGATTGGCGATAGGATAGAGGTTGCGTCATGGGCTTCTTTGGCCTGCGCATCAAGAGGAGAGATAGAAGTAAGCGGCATAAGACCAGAGCTTTTAGGAAACTTCCTGTCTTATTATAATAAAGTTGGCGGAAGATATCGCTTGATAGATGCACAGACTATTCTTTTTTATAGCAAAGGCGATCTATCCCCAATAACAATAGAAACAGACGTATATCCAGGATTTTCAACAGATTGGCAACAGCCGTTTGGCACATTGCTTACGCAAGCTAATGGCATTTCCGTCATACATGAAACTGTCTATGAACAAAGGTTTGGATATCTAGAGGTTTTAAATAAATTAGGTGCGAGAACGCAGACTACAAAAATGTGCCTTGGTGCTTTGGAATGTAGATATATGTCCTGTGATTATGAACATAGCGCTTTAATACATGGGCCAACAAATTTAACAGCCATTGATGAACCGATTATTGTACCAGATATTAGGGCTGGGCTCGCTTATCTGATTGCAGCAGCCCTTGCCGATGGAACAACAACGCTTCTTGCTGCCGACCATATAGAACGTGGATATGGTAATTTAATTAATAAGCTTGGCAATACTAATCTAAAAATAGAACGAATTATTGTACCGAAATAGGCTTAAAAAATCCGCCTTGTAAATCCTTCATCGAGAGAGCATAAAGCACCATCTCGAAGCGCATTTTTTATAGTGTTTTCGCGAAAATGCGTGAGTGGAGCTAGGCTAAGCTGTAGCAAAATCTGTATTAGCTTCGGAGCAACACACTATTAACTGGAAAATACTATATTAACACAAGCACCTCTTTCGAGACGCTACTCTGCGCGGCCTTAAAAAAAGCACGGTTCACAAAGGTAATTTCATAAGCGAAGAAAATAAAGTTTCTTATAAAAAGAGGTCTCATGATCACCGTCAAATGTTACAACAAAGAGTTGGTTGGTGTATATGGACTCGCCTGCACTGGACTTCTTGCCGTGCACACATTGCTTGCAGGTGGCGCAGATGTCGTTGCGTGGGATGATAATGAAAATATAAAGCAGGATGGCCCTCCGACAGAAGAACAATGGTCAAAGATGAAAGCGTTGGTCGTAAGTCCAGGAATTCCTTTGAGACACCCTGTTATGAACAAATATGTTGCCATTGCTGAAGCTCTTGGCATCAAATTGATTTCTGATATAGAATTGCTCCAAATTACACAAAACTTGGCGAATTATATTGGAATTACTGGCACAAACGGAAAATCAACAACAGTTTCTCTTGTCGGACACATCTTGAGAGCCGCTGGATTCAAGGCAGAAATTGGTGGAAATATTGGTGAAGCAGTTTTAGGGCTTGCGCCACTAAAGAGTGGGGAGTTTTATGTAATTGAGCTTTCTTCGTTTCAATTAGACTTGCTACCTCAAAGATTTAACATAGCCGTCATGCTCAGCATAAAACCTGATCACATAGATAGACACGGCACGTTTGAAAATTATGTCATAAGCAAAAAGAAGATTTTTTCTAATCAATCAGAAGACGATTATGCAATAATTAGTCTGAATAATGACGACTCTATATTTCAAGAATTATTAGCTCTCAATAAACAAAAAATTATTCCAATATCCAGTAAACAAATACTAAAACATGGAATATCTGTGATTAATAATAAGATTATAGATAAATATTTCACACAAAAACAATATGACTTACCGATAATCTCGAGCCTTTTAGGTGAGCATAACGCTGAAAATATTGCAGCGGCTTTTACTGCTTGCGCTATCGCTGGCGTTGATCCTAAGACTTTTGTAAATGCCGTACAAGATTTTAAAGCACTCCCGCATAGGATGGAAGTCTTTCATAGTATAGGGAATTTGAGGTTTATTGATGACAGCAAAGCTACAAATGCTGACTCCACATACTTTGCATTACAAACTTTTGATAAAATTTATTGGATTTTAGGCGGAATATCTAAAGACGAAGGTATTGAACAACTCTCTCAATTTTTTCCAAAGGTAAAGCATGCATTTCTCATTGGAGAATCCAAAGAACAATTTGCAAAAGTTTTGGAGCGTTATAACGTTCCGCATACAGTTTCAAATACACTAGAATCGGCTGTGCTATCCATTAAGAATTCCCATATCAAAGCTGGAAACATCTTACTCTCCCCTGCATGTGCATCGTATGATCAGTGGAAAAACTACGAGGAGAGAGGTAGGAGATTCAAAGAGCTCGTGTCTGGCTGGAGCAAACAAACTTAACGCTTCACTATGGCACTTGCTAGGTACTGCTAACAAAGTGCTTTAGTCTCGGATTTTTGAGCATGATTTTTCACTATAGTAAATTCTTAGATGATTAATAGATTTGTAAATTCTATAAAATCGTCATTGCGAAGGAGCGAAAGCGAGTGTGGCAATCCAGTCTCTTCGTCATTTTTCTGGATTGCCACGTCGTGCTAACGCACTC
>JABFOW010000298.1:0-12955 GCA_022817725.1 Archaeoteleia sp. ZL-2020 | reverse complement strand
GTTTTTGTCGTTTTACATTCTTCTTATTCGTAAAACTCTTATTCGAATGCATTCCTTTCCTTTTAAAACGTGACCCCGACAACTTTTGGTTGCGTTTCCTTTCCCACTTGAGCTGCTTCACATTCGAACCATCCGCGTCACTCAACGTGTTGCTCGCGCCGTGCTTCAGTCCCGAAAGTCCTTGTTTCTCCAGCATTTCCGCAAATTTCTCCGCAGACATAAATACATTTTCTTCCGACTTCTTTTTGGAACCTTTGTTCTTTTTCGAGGGAGGAGGCTCTTCGTCGCTGTCCCCAAAGTCCATGTCGCTCAAATCCTCATCAATATCATCCAGATCCAAGTCGCTTAAATCTTCCATTCCTTCATCTTCATCGCCGTCCAAATATCCATCCATTTCCTCGTCTTCTTCTTCGATTCCGTCATCTCCATCCTCGTCGTCGCTTTCTTCAATTACATTTTTCTTTCCTGATTTACCTATGCGATTTAAATGAAATGTAAATACAAAATACGTATATAAAATTTAAAAAATAATTACCTTTTTTCTTTGCTGATTCTGCAAATTCGGTCGCGACATCCATGTCCTCTAAGCCGTCCTTTTTGCCCATATTATCCAGCATCGCATTGAAATCCTCGCTAGTGACACTGTTGTTGTCATCGTCGCCATTTTGACGAACCGCAGCGCCTCTTTCTTCACGTCTCATTATGAGATACTGGTGCAAAAATCGCTCGTCCACTGGAATACGCTCTTCTCGTTCATTCAAATACATAGCGCTGCTTACGGCGATCTTCCGGTATCCTTTTGGATCGTATACGGAGCGCTGCGACAGTGGGTCCCTTTGTTTAACGCGATCTTTTTCCTCTAATTTTTTCGGATTTTTGAAAACGTAACGGTCCAGAAAACGAATTAGGGTTAAATCTTCCAAAGGATCGCCCGCGTAATCTATTTTTCTACCTACAAGAGAACAAAATTATTGCTGACGTTCTGTTTTACCGACGGCTCTGATAGATAAAACAGAACTACGAGATTTACCTTCAATGATGTTATTAGCGAAAAACGAAACACTCGGATGGAAATGTAATGCCAGTGCATTGAGTTCGGTGAAGAAAGCACTGTAAGCTCCTGCGTGAAGAGGGTTGCGGCAAAAGGGGTCGTATCTTTTTGATTTATTTGAATCCATTTTCATTTCATCTTCGGTTTTCAACGTATCTTCGACATTTACGATTGGATCTACCCTTACGTTGGATAATACTATGTCATCTTTGAGTTTCTCTTCTACAGTTTCTTCATTAGATTTATCTTTAATATCTTCAGAATCAATTTTAATTGTCTCATTTGTATTTAATTCTTCTTTAATTTCAGCCTTTTTGTACGTCACTATTCGTTTCAGATCACTTCTCGACTAAAATGTGAAAAATTACATAAATTATTATCGAAAAACTTACAGATTCCTACTATACCAACCAAGAAGTTTTCAATAATTTTTAAAGTGAGAGGACTTTTTGCTTTTTAAATTAATCAGAACTTTACCGAAGTAAAAAAATATAAGTTATACATTCAAACAATTGACGTAGTCGATAAAACAGATTTACCTGCATAACTTGGGAGATAACATATAACGTCGCGCACGCCATGTTGGCTTGGAAAAATAGCGACATCTGTAGTATCCTTTTGATGAAAGCAGCCACTCGCATCACGCTCGGGTCGTTGCGAAGTGCGCGGAATAATAAATTTAAGAAAACAGCACGTTTGTTTGCAACTCCAATTTGCGGATCCAAGATTTTACGATAGAACGTCGAATAGAAACGATTCGACCCAGCTGGATCTTTTCCAACTACCTTTAAACAAAATTAAATTTAATATTTATTTTTGACATAGATGCCGCGACTGTTAATAGTAATTTATAAATAAATGGATGGCGCTGTCGTACCTGAAATATCAAACTCAAAGCATTCAATGAAACATTGAAAGATCCAAAATGAACCACTTTGTAAACAGAGTCAATGTGATCTTGAATTTTGTCTTTATCTATTTTTGCGAAAGGATAAGCCCTGTTGACGCCAGTCAAAATGGCTGCCATCATCTTGCTGTTGGGTTCCCCTTTTTTCAAACTCGCTTTGAAGAATGCGAAATAAACATCGATTAAGTATGTCGCAGTGTCAATATCTTCATTATCCAATATAAACTGAGTTAATAAACAAATAGAGTAATATTGAACCTTTTGAGATATATTTTTTCTGAACAATATTTTCTCGATTTCTTTGAGAACAACTGCTTTCATGTTTGGATGTTCGCGGAGAAGTTTTAGTAAGCAATACACCACTTTCGAAGTCACTTTATTACTCGGATCACCAATTTTATTTACGAGTAGTTGTAATAATGCATGTTCTTGTTCAGAGTTGCCGATTAGTAAATCATTCAAGACTGAAACTACTTTTTCTCTGTTTTCTTCGACTGTATTGGTTGCGATTTCAGAAAGTGATTGGACAAAACGATTGTAACAGTCTTTTAATTGATCTTCAAAGTACCAATGAGCAAGAAGTTTGTTGGTTGTTCCAGAATCATCAATTTTGTCAAAGTTTTGTTCTTCGAAACATAAAAGTTTGTAATCAGGATGAAGTAAGTCAGAGATGAACAATTCTTTTAAAGCCATAATGACGTTGGAGCATTGGTTGTGTTTTGCGACTTTAACTTGAGAGATCAGAAATGAAAGGCGGTTTAAATTATGCTTAGGACTATCTTGTATTAACACGACACTAGCTGCAACTTTGTCAGAGTTTGTTCCTCGGGAAAATGCTGTTTTCAACCAAGAATATTCTGAGTTACGTGATCTCGATTGCTTCAACTCGTGTGCTGCAGATTCGCCATCAAGATACCTTTTGGCTTTAGTTTTTAATTCAGATATTTCAGATGCGGATTTGGAATTTTTGGCAGGCGCAATTCCTTTTGGAAAGTCCACATACCATTTTTTTGGTTCTGGTTCAGATTTTTCATCCATGTACATTCGTTTTTCCATCTAAAAATGTAACAAGTTTTGAGGTTAGGTTTAACAAATAAAGTCGAAGATAAACGGATTTATTAAGTATCCATTGAAATGCAATTATTTTGTAATTTCATTTCTTATTTCATATTATACCTTACTTTGGGTTTTAAATTTCAAGTGACTAGTAAATATTTATGAAATCATATTTAGTCCATGTGGAACTGTGTGGGATTGAGGAATATATTTTGAATTGTTCGGAAATTAAGGTGATCTTTATGCCTCCGAAATTCACCAGGGCCCGTATTCTTGAGTTCTCACGTACGGTACGTGAGCAATACGTGAGAACTCAAGAATACGGGCCCTGGTGTCAAGTTCATTAGTTCGTACCCCCACCAATATCTTAGAAACCTTTAAAAGTACTCGTAGAGGTGATCTGGCATCATTTTGTAATATTGTGTCGGATGTATATAATATTTCTGTCTTCAACATTTGTAGTGTCGGTCATTTTGAAATTAATTCGCCGAAAATTTAAAATTTAATAGACGAAATGGCTGGGAGTGATACTTCGCTGAGTTACGATCGTTCGTGCCACGCTATTAGGATTGAAAATAGTGACATGCGCGCAATCGAACTGGTGCAAAATGGGGCACCAGTAAATTATGGAATTGCCGGTACGAAGAATGACGGTACGCCGCTGCATCTCGCTCTACAAAAAGGATGGACTAAGCTAGCATATGTCCTAATAGACGCTGGAGCTAAGGTAATTATACTAACAGCTATTTTATAATTTGTCAATTTCAAGTTTGATCTCTTCTGTGTATTTGTCTTAAGGCTGGAGTACACGCGTCAGTATCGGTATACCGGAAGCGAATTTGCTATAGTTTCGTATACCTATATAGATATTACCCATGTACAACTAACTAACTATAGCAAATTCGGTACACGCGGCGATTTCGGTATGCCGACACCGATTCGGTATAGGTATACCGACACCGATTTGGTATAGGTATACCGGTACCGAATTTGCTATAGTCAGTTGTACATGGGTTATATCTATATAGGTATACGCAACTATAGAATCGGTGTCGGTATACCGATACCGACGCGTGTGCTCCAGCCTTTATGATCAGGGACCCGGACCGGAATGAAATATCTGTCCGGTTCCGGTTTAAAAATTTAAATTTAAAATTATAATCAAAGCGATGTACGTATTTCCAATAATTAAAATAATGTTCACAAAAGTGTAATAACATCAGCAAAATATGAGTATTTTCACTATGTTCAAATACTTCAAAAATGATCTAATTATTATCTAAAAATGTTGGTTCTTTTACAAAAAGCTAAATTAAACAAAAATTAAACAAAAAATTAAAATTAATTAATATATCAATTATTACAAAAATATACCAGATTTAAAGTTAATCAATACAAAATTAACATATGTAACAAAATACTGACGATTTTACAAAAGGTGTAAAATATAAACTGGTGCATTTCAACATATTATCACATTTCAAAATACATAGTCATTTGACAATATAAAAATAAATGACTACAATTATATTAAAATATTACAATACAAATTTGTCAAATTTTTTACATACGTCACCAATCTCATTCCTTCAATGGTGATCAACAGACTACGTGATTAAATCAAATATTGCCAATAATCATATACATCAAAAAGTGTCATCAAAAGTGATAAATGTGAGCATTTTATGGTAAGATAGTTAATAATATATTTGAGTAGTAAAATTTAAATACTATGATACACAATAACTAAGTTACGAACAAAATACTCCTACCAATTAATAAAACAACTTCTGTCAACGTTGTAAGTTAAGTATATCCCATAACCGTAGATTCATACGACGACTGCTCTGGCCAAGTGGTTAATTTCATTGCTTCATAGTATGAAGACGCTATGTGTTCAAGAACGGTTGGCGGAGAATTTTTTTTTTATGCTTTTTTACTTTATTTGTGTATTAATCATGTTATAGTTACACATAAAATTTAAAAAAATTGTTTAATATTTTTATTTTCATAAAATAAAAATATCACGTAATTTATCAGGTATTTTATCACGTAATTTATTAAGTGATATATCCCATAAATTTTACTTATAAATGATAGAAAGAATTAGAAAAAAACAGTATTTTATAAAAGATACTGTCAAATATTGTCATGACATATTGATATGACTATATATCAATATTTTATGACGTTTTTGTCATAAACAGGAACTGGCAATTTTGGTCTCGTTCGGATGGCAATATTAATTATGTATATACAAATTATTGATACATTAATTAATTGATACATTATTTTACTTTTTTAGCTTGATGTGAAAAACGACGATGGGAAGACGCCGATGCATTTGGCAGCCGAATTCTGCAGGGATACAGATCTGCTGGATAAGCTGATATCTTCTGGTGCTTGCATCAACGATGTGTGCGAATCTTATTCGCCAGATGTAAAGTTGAATCTGAAACTGACTCCTCTGCATTTGGCAATATATGCATGCAATAATGAGATTGCAAAAAAATTAGTAGAAATGCATGCATATACACTTTATGATGATGATCATGGGGATCTATTTCACATTGCTGCTATGGCAGGAAACGAGGACTTTGTGGAATATTTACTGAATGGACAATATGACATCGATCATAAAAGTAAATGCGGCTTGACAGCATTGCATTTCGTCAGTAGATTTCATATGTTCGGAGAAGGACATAACGTTAAATTAGCAGACATGGCTGCATTTCTTTTGGCAAGAGGTGCTGACGTAAATGCCATGGATAATTACGGTGTGACGCCATTATTGTATGCTATCATGACAGGCGCAGAACAGGTTTTCCGAGTTTTAATTCAATACAAGTCTGACATAAAAAATCAAGGAAACCTGAATGCTCTTAGCTGGTCTTTAATGATGTCAGGCTCCCCACACCAGCAGCCTTGTTATAAAATCAATTGCGTTGATATTATAGAAGATTTTCTAAGCAGGGGTTTAGATCCTAACTTTACATTCCGTAATCTAGATAAGTGCAAAGAATCAATGTTGCAGCGTGCAGTAAGATGGCCTAGCATAGAAATGATAGAAATACTGCTTACAAATGGTGCTGAAGTGAATCAAAGAGATGTTTTTGGGCGTACTACTTTGTTTTATTCACTTTTATTGAACGATACGCAATCTGCTGCAGTGCTTATTAAATATGGTAAGATACATTTTCATTTCAAATAAGATTTTTAACATCTGAAAATAATTTTTTTTGTAATTTGGACAAATGTAACAGGACATACAAAAATATATTGTTTTATGTGTGTTGAAAAAATGCTTAAAGATTACTTTATATAAGGGTCACTATTACCGAACATTTATTTCATATTTGCAATCATATTAATAGTTTTCTGCATTCAACAGGAATCGATGTCAATGCCAGTATATACGACGGAACAACAGCACTGCATTATTTGGCTCAATTTGGGTACACCCAATTTATCGATCTGTTAGTAGAGCATGGTGCAAATGTTGATCATAAGAACAAATTAGGCAAGACACCACTTCACTATGCTGCTCAATGGGGACGATGCAGTGCAATTGAAACATTATTGAGTCATGGCGCGGATATAAATATGAAGATGGAACACAATATCACACCACTTCATCTGGCCATTTTAAATGATCATACAAAAAGTCTTTTAACATTGTTATCATATGGCGCAGATCCCGACATTCAAGACACATTTGGGAGAACTCCGTTACACATTGCTGTGTATTTCAACATGTCTGAAATGAAGAAACTTTTAATTTCATACAGTGCTGGTATTGATATTAAAGATGAAAGTGGCATAACACAATATGCTGGTGCTAATTCGAAAACATTTCAAATTAATTATGAAAAAGCATTTCACCAGTATGAAGAAATAGATGATATACAGCAAGTTTATATGAATGCTCCTGAAAGTTTGAATCATCCGCCTGACCAGTTTTCTGAACCTTTATTTTTTCTAATAGAAGAAGAATACGAAAGAGATATATGCGGATATAAACTACTAAAACATGTTAAGGTTGATTCCTTATTTGAAAGAGATGATCAAAGTGACGACACAGGCGACAAAATAATTCTAGGAATGAATTTTGAAAAATATGTAAAATTCTTGGAAAATAGATTGTTCGTTTTAAACTTACCTATCGATACATTAGATAAGTTCATCTCTGGACATTCTACAAACCAACAAAAGATTTTGGTAAAAGAGCTTTTAAGTATGCACGATGACAAATTGTATACAGGAATAACGATGTATGGTCTTTTGACAAAACATTGCGGAAATTACTTCATACATTACTTCATACTTCATACATTACTTCATACATTACTTCATACTTCATACATTTCTTCATAATTTGTGTTTCATGTTTATTAAGGAACTAGTTATTCTTATTTTCGTAATAAAATTATGTCATATTCTCAATGATAAATTTATAAACTCTTAATTTGTATACTTTATTTAGAAACTTTATTTCTCAATATTATGATCGACATAATTTGTTTATGTTATTATTAAATATTATTTCATATTAGAAATGTAGATATAAACAATCAACACGGAAACTTGCTGCATTATTTATGTAAGCACCATACCCATAGAGAGACACCTCATCGTTCAACGGACTCCACCGGCGCAGGCCACAAGGAGACCTTAAGAGAGTCACATACAGTAGAAACGCCATACAGCTTGCCTTGCTCTCTCGACATTCGCAAAAAGTGCTGCATTTTTGTATAAAAATATATCGAAAATATCTATCTAAACAATGTTAAAATATCTTATGAATCATAAGTAAAATTATATGAAAAATGTATACCTATAAAATATATATCTTATCAAAAAGTTCATGATTATTACTATGTACTTGTTTATAAAAAGCATACAATTGAATTAATTTCAAATTATAAATATCAAATTTATAAATTACTTTTTTCTTACATCTAGAAAATATTTTTGTCTAAACGTCCTTTTAGAGTGTCGAAACATCATACAAGGCAGGACGTTTCGACAGAATTCCAGGTTTTTATTTAATGAAATATTTTTATATCAACAATTGAGATTTAAGAATTATAAAAAATCTTACAATTGTTTTACATATGAAAATATACGTCGACATAACAAACTTTTTAATTTTATAATAATTTGTCAAAATAAAAAGTGTAAAACAGTCGAAACATCCTTACTCTCCCCTATATGCTAAATATTACAAAATGATTATCGATATAAATAGATATAATTTGTATTTGTTTTGTACGGAATGTATTAATTTCTAATATTTTTTAACAATTTGTATTAAAAAAACATTACTTATGCTACATAAAACTATATTATTATTAATTTTTGCCTTCATTAAAAATTACCTGAATAAATATGCACCATTTATTTGCATATTAATGTTATTAAATTTTATGGTCTATACATTTATATGAATTAATGAAATTAAAAACTCTTGTTGAGGGGGTCATAAAGAAATTGACGCAATGAAATATAAGCACAGTGATTTTCATGTAATCATATGCATGAAAGTTGTTTCAAAAGTTCTACATCCAAGCTTTTAAAAAGTAAAACGCATTTTCACAGACGATTATAAAGATAGGTTCAAGGTGAACACGGTCATCAGCAGCGTAACGTGCCTATGTTATTCATAATGCACAAAGGTGTCGCATTTGCGCTAAAAGTCAAACCTCTACCTTTCATTTATATTATTCAGGTCATTGATTAAATGATCTATAATATGATGCATTAAAATACAATTGAAAATTAAAAAAGAAAAATTGATTAATATAAACTTCTAAATATCGTTTTATGTCATTACCAAGTATAAGAAAGATTATATTTAAAAAATTGTATAATTAATATATTTTAACGTAATTTATTTTATACAAAGAAAAGCACTATATTATAAAGTATATATGAATTTTTATTTTTGTATAAGTTAGAAGATACAAAGTAACTATAATTTTTTTCTTTTTATGAAGCAAATTGTTTAATGTAATAGGACTATTAATTTTTTCAGACTGACGACTTGACTTAGAATTATCTAATGCGTAAAATAGTTCATCTTCGTCGAGGCTACATTGTCAACTTCGATGCTAGGTTAAATTCCTGTAATCTTTCTGCGAGCAATTCACAGCTTCTTTCTCTTTATGACATCCGGTATGAAATGGTCACATTCATTATGAAAGTCGGCAGAAATAGTCTATAGCTTTTTCATTTTTTACAACTGTGCCTCCTAAAGCAATGCAAAGCATAAATTCCGTTGAAGCATTACTGAAGCAGTACTTCTTGTCATGTTTATTACTGGCTAAATCTATAACGGCGGCGCCAGTACGCAGGTCAAATAAATGTATATCGTACTTGGAAAAATGATCAAAATCTTTTAAAATAACTTTACATCGCACTCTTCCATTCTTGAATTAGAATAATGTACAAAATCTGAATTATATGCGCATCAATGGGACATAGTAGATAGTTATATTGATATATTAATGTTAATATATTAAAGTTAGGTATGTCACCATAATAACTTTAATATAGATCTCAGTCTTAAAATAATTAGGACCTTATTACTAACATTTTTACAAACGATATATCCAAATATATCTTGTGCGAAGTTTGGAAAATTAGTACGAGTATACGAAATTGTGAAACAAATCAAAGTTTAATTGTTCTAAATTGTTTATTCATTTAGCAATATTGCTAAGTTCAGTCTCAGGATCAATTTGACCATACTTTACAAACTAATAATTAGACATTGTTAGTGTGATCCAATCATTGTGTGACGACACTTTTGTATAAACTGCCGGAGCGCCTTTCGTTCCACATGGAACGACTCCCCAGGACACTACTCCAAGAACTTCCATTTTCCCTTGGCTGTTCTTCTGAACAAGTGGTCCACCAGAATCACCCTACAATTTTGTATTGTGCATTGTCAGCAAAATTAATATATACATTTTTATGCATACACTGACAAAATTTTAACAAAGAAGATGCTACTTACAGCACAGGGTGAAAGTCCTCCAGTCAATGGTCCAGTGCAGATATTGGTAGGATGTAAAGGATTTGGGCCAACAACACTTTGCATTGCGTTTTTGCAAGTTTCCATATCTACCACAGGCAGTTTAGCAAACTGTAGGTTATCAGGAATGACGAATCTTCGGGGTGTAATTGAACCCCATCCGGAAAGAATAACATCACCAGTATGATCCACTTCGGGTTCTGGTATACCAATTGGTTGGACAAACTCATTGAAAGTCAAAGGTGTTTGAAGGAGCAGCAAAGCAACGTCATATGGTGCAACACCTCTGTTAAATTAGAAATATTTAATACAGAAATCATTAAATATTGCTATATTTTTTAATCTAATTTCATTCTTTTATTTATTAAATTGCTGTATATTGAACTTAAACTTGGCCAGTATATCTGGCCAATCACTTGTGTGTTAATAATACCATAATCAATATTCATATAACTGACCCTGTATATTGGTGATGTATGTAACGTTTCGCCACTCGTACTACTTGTTCGTTTGGTTCTTTGGTCTTTAATGTAAGCTTTCCTGCCTTAACTAAGAAAACGCCACTTTGTGGTATTGCTCTTGGACAATGTGCAGCTGTTAAAATCCAACGACTACTGATAATGGCACCACCGCAGAAATGCGATGTAAGTGATTCGCTGTAGCCATATTGAAGTGATACCTGGTATGGGAACTGTGCCTTATGAGCAGCTTCTCCGCCAACAATTTTATTGCTTGAAAATTGGTACGGTATCTGCAGTCCAATATACGGTTCTGTAAACAAATTTTAATATATGTTACTCATTAAAACTCGTAAAATATTTGATATATTTTTATTATTTACCAAGTGATTTTGAATTGCAAAGCTATTTAAAGATTTTAAAGAACAAATATAATGTAATAAAGTAGTTTACACATTTTTATATAATTGATTTATTACATAAAAAGTATTATAAATAATGTATTTATACGAAATACGAAATAATGTTATACTTAAACAATAATTGTATTTGTAAAACTAAAATAAGTAAACATTAAAAATTCAATTTTTGTTGTCACTTGACTTACCTGCATTGATGCATGCGAAAGCGATGCTAAGTGTTATCAATCGAACAAACATTTTGGCGAATGTACTCAATTATGTTGATTTTGCATTTTATACTAAAAAGGTCTGGCATTATCGTAGATTATATGCTTTAATATAATCACAGATTAGATACTTACAGTTAATTCGCGAATCTGACTAGATTCTTAATCAGTTCATCAATCGGAAGATTATTCTGCATTAAGATGACATGACAAACTTGTTAATTATCAAAGTATACACACTTTGAATAATTATTATAATATAAATAGACATATTTATTGGAAACTAAATAAATGCGGTAGTTGATAACTCATAAGTATATTAAAAATTGTCAATTAATGTGTCAATAAGTTTCGATAATATTTGGATGTTTTTAGAACATGTGCGTGATGTTAATTTCTTAGCATTTAATACAATCATTTGAAATTAATTCAATGTTTTTTGGTCTTTCTTTTGTTTTTATTAAATACAGGTAAATCAATTTAATTATTAAACACAAAAAATAAAATAAAATATAATCTTAGAGAGAAACAGTCGATTAATTGAAATGAAAAGAAAGTTCATAAAAAATAATTTTCTTATTATAGTTTACTGTTAGCAAAATCTTTTCTAATTGTAGAAGTAAATATTTATTCGATAATTATTCAAATTTACATAATTATTGAATTCATATTTACTGGATTGTATATTGATAATTATCATATATAGATTGTGAAACACGACTCTAAAACAAAGAGTTCCTTCACACCAGTGCAAGCGATTTTGATATCATTTTAACATTATCGATTATCTTTTGAATTTTTACGGATATTTCAATTCCAAGTATTCTCCCCACAAGGAAACACGTAATATATGAGTCAAATGATACTGAAAAAAATTAGTTTGCTGAAGCAGCTTTATTCTATTCGCTGACAATATTTCCTAAATGCATAGCAAAATCTTTGGTAGTAATTAATTAATTGCTATCACAAGTATAGTGTTGCTGTGACAAGTATCAATTTTACTATTCCTATATTCAAACCTCAATGTTGTGGAACCAAATAATATTTTGCTGCTACAGCAAATTATATTTTCCCTGCATTATTTGTGACATTGCCTACTTATTTGTGTCGCATTTGACGAGCAGTGATATTGATAATTTCCTATTATTAAAAAGTAATCAGAATAATAATCGGTCATTGTAAAGAAGCGAAAAGTGAAAAGATTTTGAAACGCAATTATTGGGGAAATCCAAATTTTGTTGCGGACCTGAATCTCGTGACGTGTGCTTCGCATTGGCAAATCTGAGGAATTTCAATTGTACGAATGTACGACTGCAGAAACAAGGTGCGAGTGAAGTGAGTGACAGAAGTGTGTGATTCGCGAAGAAAGAAGAGAAAAGAGAGAAAAGAAGAAGAACCGTGAACCTTTTGGATTGCATTAAAAGAGAGCCGCGGCGAACTTGAAAAGCATAGCTTCTCGCAAGTGGTGAGTTTTTGTCAACTATCGCCGAGCGAGAGCTGCATGCGTCACGGGTTGCGAGAGCGCGCCTTTTGAGAAACCACGCCGCATGCGAGATTTGGTAATTAAGCGCTTGAAGTGGAAATGTAGTCTCTTTCAGTCGAGACTGTCAGGGGCACTTGGTAGGACGTTTTCGGAAATAGACATACTAATGGTTGGGAAATGCTAATGATAGAGTTGGAAGTTATTTGTAATTATTGATAGTTTGTGACAATTAAGGAGTCTAACATTAATCATTTGAATTTGGGTAATTTTAATTAATGATGTTTCTTAAAAACGTCGTTTTTCAATTGACAAAATGTTATTTTAAATTGCCATTGG
>JABFOW010000297.1:0-12957 GCA_022817725.1 Archaeoteleia sp. ZL-2020 | reverse complement strand
CCCTAGAGAGGCTGCCGGGTATACCAAAGGTAGCAGACAAGTCGAGCGTGCCGGACGAGGAGGGCGCAAGGAAGTGGAAGAACATCTGCGACATGCAAGAGCAGATAAATGTAATCATATGCGAGAACGTTCGCCTCGTGCATCAGCTCGAGGAGATTACGTCGTTCGCCGACACGTACGACATCGAAGTGACCGACCTCGCGGATTCCGAATATGATTCATGACGGTGACTGGTCGCCATTTGTGCTGTTAAAATGTCCCAAATGAAGTTTTCGTTTAATATTTATTGAAATTACAATGAAATAAATTGAATTTCATTGCTGGGATGCGTTTTTAACGAGTGTTGTACAAATCTCAAAGGTGGCATGATTTTCGTAATTATATTACACGTCATAAAACTGTAGTTCAAAGATTAAAAAATGATGAAGTGTAACGAAATTATTGTTTTATCCATGTAAATTTTCAGCACAAAATCCTGTGTCATTATTCAATCGAATTTACTGCAAACAAAAATAAGACGAACAATTTACTTTTCTCATTTCTTATGCTTTATGTGGTAAATTACTAATTAGTTAAATTATTCTATTGTTATTAATTTCAAACTGTCTATTAAAATCGTTCTTTCTGCCATCTTTAAGAAATGTGTAAGCTATTCTTTAAAACGCCCATTACATGTGAAATAAAATGTGAAAATAATACATATAGGTTGTATAAATAACTGAAAATCTGCAAAGATGTTTTTGCAAACAATTTTAAGCCTCGAATGTGACTACTTTTTAAATATGTATTGAGCGTATGTGTTGTGCATTGAAAGATGTATGAAATGACAATTTCGTAAATTGAAATGCGAGACATATGATGACTTGTAATTTATCTTTATTTACAGACAAACGAAAGAATATTGTTTTCGTTCAACGTACTTAGTACACAAAATACAAAACAATTTGCGTGATTATGTACAATTTGGCAGGTTATTTCTCCCTTCCCGCCGCGACTAGAAAGTAAGTCGGAATTTAAATGTCGGTATGATTTCCATCTCGTTCGACTAGCAAAGCCATGCGCATCTTTTTCTTTTGCTCTTTGTGCTTGTCTTGCACGGAATTGAAATGCTCGAGGAGCCTCTTAAAGTCGATGGGTTTATGTTTCAGATTACGATTGTTCTCCGATATCGCTGTGATGACCCTCGGAACTGGATCAAAGTGCGGCGGAATAGCGGTCAAACGGCGATGCAACGTCGAGAAAGCGTCACTTTGAGGTAGAATCATCAGCAAACCATACAGCGTACGAACCAATGACTCATTTCTCTCCCTTTCCAACAGTTCCAAACGCAAATCTAGAAAACATGAGATATGTCGTGAAGAGTTTATATTACCTTTTTGTATATTTCAATAATAGTTTACTTACATGTGAAAATAGGCGATTCGATAAGTTGTATCAGCTTATCAATTTCGATAAGAAATTCAACGGTCACTTCAATATTGCCACTAAAAATTCAACGTATGAATTAAGAAGGTTGTTTTGTCTAAAGAGAATGTCGCATACCGGCATAGATTTCTATATTATCGACCATCGATAGACGGGTTGCCTTTTGTATGCCATTTTAGTATCATTAAGAAAATATAATATAGAAATCTGTAACGCAATAAGACATTCCCTTAAGAGAACTCAAAACCTCCCTGCAATTCGAGTATCGTTCTATATTTTCGTTGATGTAAAAGTATCTGCGGTTTAATTACGTACATAAAAAGAGCCATAGCGTTCTGCAAACATATTAGAATATTTTAAAATCGTCAAAATGCAATTAAAAAAAGTAAGTCGTAAAATCGTAATTAAATGGTAGCATGCTTTTTGCAATGTGCTGAGCTTGTATAAATCGTATTATAGTATTGTTTAAATATTCTAATGTTCTAACAAAAGAAAAACTCGTATACCGAGAGAAAAATGTATTCATTTATTAGATAATGGTGTATTTTAAAAAGTAACAAATTTTGTAAAATTCTATGACAATTTTTATATATATACAAGTGGCAGAAACAATTATATCATACAAAATTGATTGCAGATTACAAGGTCGATAACATGTGTTTACAATCCTGTTTGGAATATACTTAAAGCACATATATTTACAATGATTTAACGAGGTCACAGGCGTGAGTATAATTTTGTGTTAAAAGGCACAAAGATAACGTGGCTACTGGGTTGTGACTCCACGACTCATACAAACATACAAATAATTTGCAACTTTCCTGAAATAATAAATATCTTTTTAACGATTGAATCATGAAAACAAATATTGATTAATATTATATTTCTAACCTCTAAATCAAGATCTTTCAATTTATTTCTTAGTTCAAAAAGTTCTGAACTCGTCAAAAGGATAACATTTAAAGTCTGAACCATAATACCAGCAAATCTCAAATTCTGTTCCTCCAGTAAAATTTCCGAAAGTATTTTGTAAATATTTTCGGCGCTTAATAATACACAGAGTTCCCGTATGATAAAAGCTCCCCTTTCTTCTAACAAGTTTCTGTCGGTCGAGAATAATCTGAGCAAATTCACTATAAACTTTGTAAAGTATTTGTTGTGCCCGGTCGGACTTGAACCTCCTTGCGACATTTCTGGTACTTTGGAGCCGATAATCTCTGCCATAACAACCAAGTTTTGTTGCACCACCTCGTCCGAGCTGTCGCTCAAAGTGCGCATTAAGACAGAAAACAAGTCATCAATGTGGTGAAACATTTTGTCAGGAATGTTTGTGAAAAGATGGTGAATCCATCGCAGTACAGCGACTTTAGTCTGCACCGATGTGTGCGTCAAGTGCTTGGTAAGAACTTCGACGACGCTTGTCAAATCCAAGTTTTCTGCTAACAAAGCTCCTTGAGAACCTAAAACAATGTAGCATTTATATTGTGTTCCATATGTTCAACGGAGTAATAAGTTAATGGAATGAATTATCTTTCTGTAATACCGATCTCCGGAATTCTGTTAAGAGGACGTCATGGTCGATTGCAAACAAACGTTACTGACTTTATAGCTGTAACCATTTTTGCTCAATATAAATATTTTTGTGATTATGAGATGCAAAAAACGATGATTATGAGTCATCTTAAATCTTTCACTTCGTACGAATTGTATGAAACAAAGAACAAACAATTTGGAAGATTAGAATGATCGTACAATTGGAACTCGTTTTCATGCATAAAAACGACGGCGGCTTCACATCTGGAAACGGAGTTCCAATTTCGCGATAATTCTAATCATCCAAATCATTTCCTGTTTGGTCAATAGGATTAGTATGTAATGAATGATTTCTGACGACTCCTTCTTTTGTCTTTTATAATCGCAGAAATGTTTATAACAATCAAACTAGTGAAAAACGGTCGGGCGGCATTGCAGGAAGGCGTTTCATCCCCTTAAGATCATAACGAAAATATTCTGTTTTATCGATAGTGACAAAAACCATTTTTAAAATCTAAACAGAATATATTATAAGATATTTGATACGATGAAAATATACTGTAATGGCACAAGTTTTCGTGGCGATATTGCATTTGAGATGAAGATATCACCGCGATATCTCGAAAAATATAAAGTTGAATATGTAGTACACAAAGTTTAATTTACAATTTACACAAATAGTTTTAAGATAAACCTTATATCAATTAATAGCCATTGTATACCTTCTTTATTATTTGAATCTGTCCTATTCTCCACCTCCGTTATAAGATTCATAAGATTAGTATTTACGCGAGTCGCGGTATCTTTGATAACTTTACGCGCATCTCCGTCATATGCCAGACAAGGTAATACTGCAGTAAAAATACCAGATACGTAGGGTAGCATAAGCGGACCCGAAAGTTGAACAAATACTCTAATCCAAATAATTGCAGTTTGCTGCAAAAGATCGTCGGTGCTTTGAGCATGCGTTATCAATATATTTATCATTGCCGGAAAAGCGACTCTCGAAGGATTGGCTTTAATGCTACGGAGGAACTCCCCCAATACAGTATCTGTAGCTTTTTTTATTTCAGGTGCTGAATCTTCCAGTATCCGGAAAAGACCATCCAATATTTCTGGTAAAAATACAATGAAATCCATATCTGGTACTGCGTCTAAGACAGAAACCCATGAGATCACAAACTGTCTACCAAATGGATGTTTGGTGTAAATACGTTCCCGCAATAATGGCATGAATCCTACTAAGTCAAACATTCCACTTTCAGTAACGATGTCCTGAAGAAATATGTAATTTCCTGATTATTATACAGTTTGCATATCTTTTTAAAGAACACATTTTTATAATACCTTCATAAGTCTATCTAAAAGTTCAGTAGCGTTTTTGATGCTCTGTTCTGAATCACATGCAAGTTTGCTGAGAGCACCAAAAATATCTGTAAATTGTGGCAGAACAGCACCTCTTGCAACTTTAACTACATTGTACAAGCTTTCACAGGCATAATATCTAACTCTGAGATCTGGATCACAAAAACATGCTAGAATAGGGTGAATGAGTTCTTCGGTGTATTGCCCAGTGTCTTTGCCCAAACCAACTGCTATTGCAGCCAACCCTATGAGTCCTCCCTTTCTCCCATGAGGATTCTGCGAAGTAGCAAAGTCTTGGCCCAGAACTTTTAAAAGTCTTTTTATAAGATCAGTGTTACTGCGAGCAGCAAATTCTTTGACCATTCTAATTTAAGAACATTCAAATTATTAATGCAGGCCTGCAGAATTACATTTTTGTCTGTTATTTGAAAAATATAAGGTGCTTCTTGTATCTGCATATAATCATATGATAAAATTGTAAGAACTATAGAATCTCAGCTTTTAAAATTGATCTGGCATCTTTTATGTTAGTTTTAAGCTTAAATTATTTGTAGCTTCTAAAACATATAGTTGCAGATTTTACATTCATTTGAAATAGGGCGAAAACCACATTTTTGACACTCTAACATAAATATCTGGAAAATGGTACATGACAAAACAATAGTACTTGTAGATTCGCAATCAGCAGTTAAAAATCTACAAGAATTCTCTTCTATTTTTCAAAAAACAAACTCTTGCAAAATAATGTAGTTATTTATAAAATCATTACAAAAATCCTGAAAATAAAATGTATACAAATTTAAAATAATATTTATATACTGCATAATTCATATTATAATTTTGTTAATATGATTACATCCTACATAAAAAAAAATGTAAATTATTTAGCCTTCAATAATAATGCAATTTAACCTCACTTTTCTATTTCAAAAGCGGCAGCTTTTCTTTTTTCATATAGTTTATCATTTAAAGAACGCACGCATGCTGCACTTAGTGGTGCATAATCTCTTTCTGATATCATTTTTGCTTTTAATTACGAAGACTCTAATCAAATAAATACTCCTAACCCCAATATTGACACCTTTTGACAGAAACAAGATGATTAACTTTTGCAAGGCGCGTGAGGTGCGAAACGAAGAGGAGGATAAAGGAAAAAATACATTTTCCAAAAATTGTTATTTTCGGCTTATATACTGGAAAATCCTTCAGATGGCGAATAAATGCTGTTCTTTATGGCGGGAAATTATAAGTACTACATGAAAACGTGTAAAGTGTAATTTATAAGATTCTGCGAATAAATAAAAATATTTAATATAAGTATTTCGATGTATACAATATAATGTACCTGCGTTCAATGCAGATTATATACATTGAGCATAAAAACAATGAATATAATGTTGATTATATGCATATTCTAAAAACAATGAATATACTTCAAATTTAAAGATACATTTTCATGAAAAAATATTAATTCAAATTAACGGGTGGGTACCAAATGTCCGTATTTTCAAACGTCCATATGACCAAATGTCCGTATTTTTGAAAACACTGAATTTGTCAGATCCAATGGTCCCAACCAATCAAATTCGAAGCGCAAATCGATTGATTGGTTGGGACACGTTCGATCTGACAAATTCAGTGATTTTAAAAAATTAGGACATTTGAACATACGGACAATTGATCATACGGACGTTTGAAAATCCGTACAACTGCACATACGGACAATTGATCATACGAACGTTTGCGAATACGGACGTTTGAAAATACGGACGTTTGCAAATACGGACGTTTGAAAATACGGATGTTAGCACATACTGACAATTCAAATAGCACATACGGACAACGTTTCAATTTAAAATTTGGGACGTTGCTGCATCGTTGCTGCAACGTTGCGGTTCTTTCGGGATATAGAACATACGTAATTGATATCGCACAGTCATCGCAATTGCGGACATTACGATAGACCGAAGATATTAATGCATCGCAGATAATCATAATATCGCGAAATTATATCTCTTAGAGATATCAGAGCGATATCTTTATCTCAAAGCGATATCTTCAAGATATCTTGTGCTATTAAGACAGGGTGCAAAGATTAAATTTATTTTAGTCTTTGGTCGAACGATTAGACTCAGCCCGTCGTGTATTCGAATATTGCATTCGATCACGAGAAACGAGTCTCAATTCAAAACATTCTTTATATCTCAAAAGCGCTAATACAAGGGAGAGGTGGTCCCTTTGTATGGTGAATTATTCGCCATATTAAGGAAAGCGCATTGAAAGACTGTGATCTTGTGCCGCGCATTCGCAAGGTTGCGTACGCAACATCATAGTAATATTTGCAACGCCGCGAGCCACAGCCGGCGACGTGACACCAGTATAACCGTACTGCACGTCGCCATATACAACTTATAAAATTGCCAAAAGTCTCCATCTATGATATTCAAATCGCCAAATTGGCGCCAAAGTTTGAATCACACATATTTATATATTATTAGAAATTAGACATTTTTCATAAATATTTAATATATATCGTCTAGAAAATTTCAAAATATAATATAATAATAAATAAAATAAATATAATAAATCAATGATCAAAAAAAAAAACTGATGATAATTATGCACATGTGCATAATTATTTATAATATAATATATATATATATATATTTATAAATGGTATATGTATATAATATTTTTTTTTCGTTATTTTATATATATATATAGTATTTATGTTTGTCGTAGGAGTTCATTTATCAAATCTGCCTTGTTAAATTCTGTTCAAAATTTGGAGTTCGTAACAAAGTAACGTTTTTTTTCAACATCTCTCCACAAGTTCACTGGTGTAACCTTTAAATGTACTTTCTTAAAAAATTGTAAAGAAGTTGATATTTATGTTTTATATTATATGTTAAATATATTTTAATACACTTTTACAAACATTTACGTAACCATAAGACGCGGTGCGATATTCATAGCCATGAGTTCTTGCAACAACAACTTCGCAGCGTAAGGCAACCTGATTTGAGATATTTGGGTTTTGTTCTTGCATCCTCGGCATTCGAACGTATTATTCATCAGATTCGCAATTGCGATTAAACCACAGATATTGCATATGTGAATTATGTACGGATCCGAAACCTCGAACAATCTTTCCCGTAAGAACTGCGCTGCACCGTGAGAAATTTGGCAATCGCGCTCCATTTCTCCGAAACGTAAACCACCATCCCTGCCAAACAACATTGTTATTACAGGCATACAAAAATTAAATTAATAAAATTCACTAATTTTGTAACACGATGAAAACGAATGTGATATAAACAATTCAAATATTTAATTTTAGACGCATTATTTAAAAAAAAAAATTTTTTTAATGACACGTAAAAATTAATATAAAATGTAAAAATATTTGGAATTTACTAACCTTGCCCTCCCTTCCAAAGGCTGCCGTACTAAAAGTTGCACCGGCCCTCGGGCTCGACTATGAATTTTGTCGTCTACCATGTGTTTCAGTCTTTGATAATAAGTAGGTCCCAAGAATACCTGTGCATTGATCTTACGACCAGTGTGCCCGTTATACATTACTTCATTACCTCGTAAATGATAGCCGTAGTGTTGCAAAAGAGTCGAAATTTTTTGTACATTAACTGCATCGTTAAATGGCGTAGCATCACCAATTTCACCTGCAAAGCAAATGAAAGAAATATATTTAAATTGCATTGAATGTTCAGCAATTATATTCATAGCTTTTAGCTAAGTTCTACATACCTTTAAGAGCTGAAACCTTTCCCTGAATACATTCAATCAAATGACCAATTGTCATACGGGACGGAATAGCGTGAGGATTGATGATAATATCGGGAGTTATTCCTTCACACGTAAACGGCATATCTTCCTGTCTGTACTGAATCCCACAGGTACCTTTTTGTCCGTGCCGTGACGCAAACTTGTCGCCGATCTGTGGTATACGGTCACTGCGAACTCGAATTTTGCAGAATTTGTAACCTTCGCTATTCACAGTCAACATCACTTGATCGACGATACCAGTTTCACTATTTCGAAGGAATGTCGAGGCATCTCGTTTTGTGAAACGTTTGATACTACTTTCCAACTAAAAAAAAACAACAATTTTAACAAATAAATACAGAAATTCACACTTTCATAAATTAATAAACTACCCATGTAGAAATTGTCGAATGGTCTAAGACCGTTGCCAATCCTTTCAGAACTGGCACATGATTGACACCAATAACGGCATTCGACGATGGGACTAGAGTACCGGTACATCATTGGGTCAATATCGGGTCATTTGAGTACAGTCAGTGTCAATCAATGTACGATCAATGTCCACATACACACAAACGTTAACTTGTTTAAAAACATAATTACGTACTTCATCGTCTGTTTCGGGTAATCTTATCGTTTTGCCAATAACGACGTCATCTCCGGAAACACGAACACCAGGAGCAATGATGCCGTCATCCTCGAGTTTGTCGTAAACGGCATTGCGCATGCCTTGACAAGTTTGTCGCTCGGGTTTTTCAAATTCCTCCTCCTGATCGTCAATCATTTTCGATTCGGAATCTTTATACGATCGGTAAAACACTGATCTGAAGAATCCTCTCTCGACTGCGCTCGCGTTCAAGATAACACTGTCCTCCTGATTGTAACCGGTGTAACACAAAATTGCGACAATACTGTTTATTCCAGCGGGCAGTTCTCGAAACCGTAAATATTCCATGGATCTGGTTGTGACTAAAGGTTTGTGTGGATAATACAAGACGTGGGCCAGCGTATCCATCCGAACGTGAAAATTTGTAATGTAGACTCCCATAGCCTGCTTACCCATAGCACTCTGTAACAGACAGAATAAAAAATAGAAAATGTTTAATATAGAAATATTTTTTAAATTGAAGTTTCTTCTGCTTTTTGTTTTTACTTTGTAAAGTAACTTATATTGAAATTATTTCTGAGTTTAAAATACAATTTCTAACTATAAATATATATAAAAGTTTGTCAAAATGGTTTAGTGTTAATTTCTTAAAACTCTTGTATGTCCATTGCTCCTTTCTTTGATGTGGTAGCGCGATGGTACATACAATACAAAGTTCTGGAGTTTTCAAATAACAGATCGAAATTGTGGTTTATAAGTATATAGATTTCATTTTCGTGCCTGGTAAGTGTTCCTCGGACTTTGGTTGTGATCCGGGAAGGGGATGATTGACGCGCAGACTCCCAAAATCATCGCAGGGTGAATCTCGCAGTGCGTATACGTCGTACAATAAGCATGTTTCTGATCCTGTTTGAGATCCTCTGGTGACATGGCAATCATAGCTGTTTCTTCCTCCGAAGTATCGATGTACTCGACGACACCATTTCCCACGAGCTCCTGCCATCCATCATTATTATAATTTCGCTCTTTCAACATATTAATATGTTGTTTTTTGAGCAACAGATGCTGTCCTTCGACAATTAAAAGCGGACGACTGATTCTCCCTGCATCTGTGTAAATACGTATCTCACGATCCCTGATGTCTCTTACCATAGAGACCTCGGATACAATAACGTCCATCTGTCTCCTCAGTTTTCGCAGAGTAGTCATCAGCTGATCAGGGTCTCTGTGAATGCCGACCCAGCATCCATTGACAAATATTTTCGTTGCGTTCTTAATGTCACAAGGAGCGACTTCTTCCAGGTTTTCCAAGGCCCACTCTTCCAAGAACTCGAGAATTGGCGAGGGGTGCGAACCAACGCTGATATACGACATAAGAGCCAAATTCTTGACGAGACCAACGGCAGCTCCCTCTGGCGTTTCGGCAGGACATAACATGCCCCAAAGTGTATTGTGCAACTGACGCGGTTTCGCCAACTTGCCGTCGCGACCGATCGGCGAGTTGACACGTCGTAAATGCGAGAGAGTCGAAACGAATGTCAGTCTGTTCAATACCTGAGATACCCCGGCTCGCGCCTGGTGAGCTTTTTTTTGATCTCCCCAATTACCCGTAGCTAACGCATACCTCAAACCATCTGTAATAATCTTCGTTTTGATGGCTAATTCTAGATTGAAGTCCTTTCCGCGATCGATGAACTTCTGCGCGTACATGCGCATTTCCTTCATAAGATTCCTGAAGAGACCGCGGAAGAGGAAAGCCAGAAGAGGACCAGCTAAATCTAATCTCTTGTTTCCATAGTGATCTCGGTCGTCGAGTTCCCGCCTGCCAAGTGCGGCCGACAGCAGTCGATTCACCATGTACCCCAAAAAGTAAGCCTTCTTGGTCTCGCAGAAATCACTAATGCCGACATGTGGCAACATTTCTTTCTGCAGGATTTCACGGGCATATTTTATACGCTTCTCTTTGGTGATACCGGGTCGTGCACCACGCGCACCTATGAAACTCAAAGCTACAGTCTGTTCTTGGATGACAAAGGCCTCGTCGAAGGAAGGTTTAACCATTTCCATTATCTCGGGGTCGTCGAAATCGTAGATTATGTGTTCTAAGATATCACGATCTGCGACGAATCCAAGGGCTCGGAATACTATCATTATAGGAATCTCGGCTTGGATGTATGGAAGAGTTGCAACAATACGCTGTCCGATGGCTGATTTCTTGATGCTCTGTAATCAAAGTTTGGTAAATTAATGACATTTTTTTAATGTTATTTTATTAAATTGGTAAATTATAATTATCATTAGTTACACTTACCGCTCCACTTTTTGCCATCATGTTGATCCACAACGTTGATGTTGGGCGTGAGCTATTCTCCAAACAAGACCGAATTTCAGCTTTATACGCATATTTACCGTCTTTCATACTGAATACGTATACTGTATTTGTAGCCATTTTTTCCTGGGCAATAAGTACTTTTTCTGAACCATTTATTATAAAATAGCCACCAGGATCCAAGGGGCATTCATTAAGCTCAGTTAAATCACGATCTGATAAGCCTGCTAGTAAGCAATACTTGGATCGTAACATAATAGGAATTTTGCCGATGAATGTTTTTTGATGTTGAGTTACTGCAACGAAATAGACATCATTTAATTTACATTCAAATATGAAAATAAAATTAGTTTAACGCGACGTGTTAAAAATACCACGTCACAGTTTATTAACCAAAATTGTGATATTTGTTACAATTGTGTTTGCCTTAGGTAAAATTCCAACCTTGTTTTAAAATTAAAACAAGGTTGCAATAATTACTGTGTAATAATTACAGTGCAATAATTACAGTGTACATATGAAGCATGACAATCTTTACACTTGATGCGGTATACTGCATGAGTAGCATCTTCCTTTTTAGTTTTCTTTTCTAATTTTTATCAGACGATTCAATTTACTATAAAAACAGTTAGTAGATCATACCTTTTAATAATGTTACTATTTTTTTCCTGAAAGATGCTTAACATATGGCAAAGTAATTATTTTTTATGTGACGAAGGTCTCATCAAAACTATTATTATGAAAAAAATTATTTAAAACTATTATTGTGATTGACATTTGCTTTGTGCGAGTGTGGAATCTCACATTAAAATATTGATTAATGAGTTTTTTGTTGATAATTTTTGATTAAAATTTGGTAAAGGTAACATGTTTCATTTTATTATTTGGTAAAAAGATGTTATTAGTGACATTAGGTTTAGCTTAATTTCTATATACTTGTCTATATTATAAAAGTTGGATTCGAAGGATTTAATTAGTTATAATGTAGGTGTTTATTTATTATGATTATGTTGGCTAAATCTGTCTCCAAAATTCAATAAGTCAATTATTAAATTAAGTATAATTTTGTTACTTAAGTTTATCAATGGATTAAATACAGAAAAGTTAGTTAATTATAATCTATTGAATAAATTGAAGTTTGGTACGATTTATCATCTAAAGTGTCGTAAGTGATTATATTTCGGAAATATCTGAAATTTATGATCTCTATGTTCTATATAATAATAGTAAATATAAAATAGTTTTTATATTTATATTTATTTTTATATTATATTACCTAATTGTTGATTATCCTTGACAACAGTTTTGGTAATATCTACATAAAGAGGTGAAGAATATGTAAGATTTCTGAGCCTGGCTTCATTTGGCATCATAGGAGATGGTGCACCATCTTTCTCCCAATGTGTTGGTTTTGATAAATAAATTTGCTCAAATTTGATCAAATGTCTGACAGGTGTTTCAATTTCACCCGATGCATGTTGCGCTTCTGCTTGCATCTCAATTGCGGGTGAATCTTCAATAAGTCTTTGAACAGACATATCAATGAATTCATCAAAACTATCCAACTGTTGCCGTACAAGACCTTTTTCATCAAAATAAGCGTTAATAACAATCCAGCACGCTTCTTGCCATAATTTGCTTGTAATTTCATCGGTATCTTCATCGTCAATAAGAACCATTGCTAAGGAGTAATAGTAATAAAGATTAATATTTTTATATCTGTATGTATTAAAAGAATCGAAATCTTTTTACAATAACAAACAAATATATTTTTTAATGTAAAAATTTATGTATAAAATATATGTTCTTATATACTGTTTCTACAAAATCTGAAGTTCAAAGGTTGTGACATGTTTTAGTACAATTTTTGCAATTGGTAATTCTTTGAATCTTTATAGGTATTTGAATGATACAT
>JABFOW010000296.1:0-12967 GCA_022817725.1 Archaeoteleia sp. ZL-2020 | reverse complement strand
GAGCGGCATAGATTCTTATGTTCATAGATCATTTGGCTGGTCGAAAAGAGGTGAATTATTGTATGGAGAAGTGTCAGGCAAGCGTTATGCTAGAGAGAGTTTTATAGCTGCAAAATGCGGCTCTGAGATATTAGCTCTGGCTTGTTTTAGAGGTACTTGCAATAGTGCACTTTTTAATATGTGGATTGAAAAATTTCTTGTTCCAGTATTGAAGCCAGGACAAGTTGTTGTGATGGATAATGCTGCTTTTCATAAGTCAGAAAAAACCAAGCAACTCATAGAGAATGCAGGCTGTACCTTGCTTTTTTTACCACCATATTCTCCAGACATGAATCCGATAGAGATTTTTTGGGCCAATTTTAAGGTCAAAGTAAAGTCAATTATTCATAATTTTCAAACTCTTCAACAGGCTATAGATTTTGCTTTTAATATGTAGCATACTCAACTGCCTTTACTATACATGTTTTTGTGTGACCTCAATAAAGGCATCAAGTGCCTCTCTACTATGAGAAAACCACCTTCCTTCGTATACAATATTCGCGTAAGCCTGTTTTAAAGTGTGCTTTAAGTGCGGAGTATCATTTATCAAGACATAAAGTTTCCAAAGCATGATGAGCTTTATAAAGCACAGCCGCCGCAGGAGCTTCATATACTCCTCTGATTTTCATGCCAACCAACCTATTCTCTATAATATCGGAAATTCCTATACCATGGCTTCCAGCTTTTTCGTTGAGTACTTTAAGCAATTCTATTGGAGTAAACGCTTTCCCGTTTAGCCCAACTGGGATACCTTGCATGAATTCAATGCTGATAGCTTCTGGTATATTTAGGGTTTTTTCAAGTGTTGATGACATTAATAATCAATCATCAGGTTGCCCAAGTGATGGATCTTCTAATACTCTGCCTTCATGAGATGTATACCATATATTTCGATCTCGAGAGTAAGGAGACTTAGGAGTGACAGATATCTCAATATCTTTAGCCTTAGCATAATTAATAGCATCTTGCCTTGATCTAATTTCCCATATACGCCATGGTGCGATTATTTGGAGTTGTGGCGCAAGAGCTTTTATAGTGTATTCAAAGCGCACCTGATCATTACCTTTTCCAGTCGCGCCGTGAGCAAGAGCATCTGCTTGCTCTTGCAATGGCTATTTTCACCATTTTTTGCGCAATAAGTGGGCGTGAAATAGTCCCTAAAATATATTGCTCTTCATAAAGCGCGCCAGATTTTACTAACCACCATAGATAATTATTAATAAAATCTTCTTTACTATCGATTATAAAAGCCTGATTGGCTCCACTCTTAATGGCTTTTTGTTTTATGCCTTGCAAATCTTCGTCCTGTCCTAAATCTACAACAACAGCAATGATTTGCACTTGAGGATAATGCTCCTTTAACCATGGAATTATCACAGATGTATCAAGGCCGCCCGAATAGGCTAATACAATTTTTTTAATAACTTTATTCATTGCTTAACTTACTATCAAAATATTTTTATATATATATCCATTTGAAATGGATTCGCATAAAAAACTCAAGCAAATTCATTCGCGATAAATATAGTAAATCTATCCTAGCTTCTATTTTGCTATCAATATACTATTTATCAAGGTAATTTTAACCATTTTGCTTTAAGGTTTGATATTTCTCCTTTTTCTTCCAACTTCGCTAGTGCTGAATCTACCTGCTTTTTCAATAGAGATCCTTTTTTAAAAGCTATGCCATACCCATCTTCAGATTTGCCAATTATTAAATAAGCCAGACCTGGCTCCTTTATAGAATAGGTATTACCTTGAACGCCATCAACAACTACAGCATCCACATGCCCAGCTTTCAGTGAAGCAATTGCTTGATTGTTGTTGTTTGTCATCATAATTTCCATATCAGGAAAGTTTTTTTGAAGCCATATAGCCATAGTAGTACCAAGCTGGCGTGCAACCTTTTTTCCAGATAATTGTGATTGCTCTGTTATAGGGCTTTCAATCCTATATACAGCAGCCATTGTTTCAAAATGGTATGGGGTAGAAAAATCAAAATTCTTTTTGCGCTCATCTGTAATTGTGATTGTAGATATAGCTGCATCTGAAGTGCCTGAATTTAGCGATGGAAGTATTGTGCTAAATTGCATGTTTTCAAATACTGCCTTTTTGCCCATTTCAGACGCAATAAGGTTGGCCAAATCAATATCAAATCTTTTAAGCTCATTATCTTGCTGATATTCAAATGGTGGATAGTCTGCAGAAGTTGCAAACTTAATCACATTATCGCTTTGTTCTTCCTTGCACCCAGAAAACAAAATAAAACAGGCTATCAATAAACGATTAATATTTTTTCTCATATATGTAAAAAATCGAAAAATAATGGCTTCCATATCAATATACGTGCATAGCGTTTCTTCGTATATAATTTCACTTAGAGCAAAAGCATTTCAGAGATGTTAGCATAAAATTAAATTATGGATATGTTGTTTTCGAGATATATCAATAATTGATGATAATTGCGGCGATAAGTTGTATTTTCTAACTCTAGTTGCTAAATCTATCAAATATGTGGAAGTTGGTGTTACTTAACAATTAGAACGGCATGTCTTTATCAGAGGCTAAAGCACTATACTTCTCAGCTGTATTATAATCACGTGTTTGCATTTCATGTAATCTGGATGCGAGGCGCGTAAACTCAAGGCTGTGTCTGTGACCTGAATACAGCGCATTTATAGAAACCTCAGAAGTGCATATTAATTTGGCTTTATGGTCATATAGTGTGTCTATTAATGTAATAAAGCGTAAGGCTTCGTTGTGTCCATCATCCACCATCTTAGGGATATTCTTGATTATAAAAACTCTAAAATGCTCACAAAGAGCGATATAATCGACAGCACCAAGCGGAATCTTGCATAGTTCATTAAAATGAAAAACTACAACTGAGCCATAGGCTTGGAGGAGTGTGAGATTTCTGCCTTCATAGACTTTGATAACGCGAGTCTGTAGTGTGTGATTTTCGATTAGATCGTGTAATATGTCTTTCAGAGAGTTTTCAGCCTTATCATCAAGAGGGAAATAGTATAACTGCTTTATATCTATTACTTTTTCCATCCTATAATCTTGAAAACTATCAAGCTTAAATACATTTAATGAATTATTTATCAAATCTATAAATGGCAAAAATCTTTCACGCTGTAAGCCGTCTTGGAAAAGCATTTCTGGAGGAAAGTTGGATGTCATAAAGACTAAAACACCTTTTTTTATTATAGTGCTGAATAGTCGCGATAAAACCATAGCATCTGCTATGTTATTTACCTGTAATTCATCTAAGCATATAACTCTGTAATCACGGATCATTTCCTTTGCAATTTTGGAAACAGGATCTGTCGCGTCTCCGCGCCCAGTATTTGCATCCTGCCATGCATGCAGTCTGTTATGAAAATCAAGCATGAATTGATGAAAATGACTAATATGCTTCTCGTCTATCTGCAAGTGTTCGAAAAATAGGCGAAGTAACATGGATTTTCCGCGCCCAACGCCGCCCCAGATGTATATTCCAGATTTCCATTTTTGCGTGTTCGACTGTTTTTCATCTTTATCAAAAAAGCCAAACATGCGTGCAAATAACGAAAGCTTATGTGCTTCAATGTGAAATTGATATGTTTCTAGCATATCAATCAATTTCAATTGACCTTCATCGTTTGAGAGATTCAATGATTTTTGCAATGCGTAATATGCTTCTTTCATAAACAGCTTTTTAACAATTCTATAATACTCTCTTCATTTCGTGATTCGGAAACTTTTACCTCACGCCATTCAAGTTGTGAGACCTGTTCTGCAACTTTTTGGCTAATACAAATTGCAACTTTTTGACTTAATTTAATATTATATTTTATAGCTAGATCACAAAAGATCTTTGCAGTTCGCGTTGAATAAAATAAAGCATACAGTACATCGGTTTTTATCGTATATAAGGTCTCTTTGTTAATACTTTGCAGAGATTTTGTAGTGTATACGATTGCTTCATGGATGCTATAACCAATTGTTTGCAGCGCAGACTTTAAATCGCATGTTATATATTTACCGCGTAGGTAGATTATCTTTTGATGTGCCTGCCACTTTTCAGAAAAGAAATCAATCAACTGAGATACATCTTGACCTGCCTCAAGAACACTCTGAAAACCCAGTGCAGTCAATATATCTTTAGTTTTTTGGCCAACTGTATATATATGTATTTTTTTGGAAATACTTGATTTTTTTATTGCCCTCACTGCATTTTGGCTTGTCATTATTAGTGCGATGTTTTCTTCATTTTTAAAATGCACTACATAATACCTAATGGAAAACATAGGCAAAATTAGGCAACAATATTTTGAATCTTGAAGTAGTTTAGATGTTGCAAGTGATAAATCTTTAGGCCTAGTTAATAAAATGTTTTTTTGTCTAATCATGTTTTTTCCTCAACAAAATATAAAAGGCACCATTGCCGCCATGATGTCTTGCCGCATGAGAAAAATATAATATTTTTTGGCGGATTGCTGGTGTATTTAACCAGGTTTCCATCATGGAATTTAATGTAACCCTAAAAGCCGCTTCATCCATAGCCTTATTTTTGCCTTTACCTGTGATAACCAAAAGCATCCTATAACGCTTATCATATGCGCTAAAAATAAATTGCCCAAGTGTGTTATAAGCGGTACCTTGAGTATATCCATGCAAATCTAGTACAGCGTCGATTTTTTGTTTTCCTCTGGATATGCTCTTTAGTTGTTTGCTTGTCGGGCATGAATTCTTAGAAAGTTCTAACTCGTTATTTGGAGTAACATTTTGTATGGTTGGCACGTAATACTGCGTATTCTCAATATTCAGATTTTGTGTTGGCTGTAGTGTCTTTTCTGTCGTATAATAGTCATCTACTGCGACAGGAAGCTTTTTAAGCTTTTTAACTTTTGCACTCTTTAAAAATTCTTTCCACACGATTTATTACGATAGTTTTAGTTATATAGTGTTTTCGCAAATGGGAAATACTCTAGCTCTTAGGCAATCCAGATTTTACTATATATGATATCTATAGATCTTCAACATGGCTTAATGATTCTTGAATCTGCTGCGAATGATGCATCAGAGGGGCCTGGAGTATATCAGATGATTGGCTCAGGCGATACTATAATATATATAGGCAAAGCCAAGAACATCAAGAAGCGCATTTTACAATATAGGCGTCTTGAGAAGATGCCAAACAGGCTTCGTCTTATGATATCAAGACTGCAAGAAATCAGAACATTAGTCACGGAGAGCGAATCTGACGCGCTGATCTTGGAAGCGAATCTGATAAAGACTGTGCAACCAAAATTTAATATTGCCTTAAAAGATGGTAAATCATTCCCATATATTGTAATTGAATCTCATGATGATTTCCCAAGAATCGCAAAGCATAGAGGTGTAAAGGATCTGAATTCGCATTACTATGGGCCGTTTTCAAATGTTGATAATTTGGAAGCTACGATTAAAGAGCTGCAAAAGATTTTCATGATTAGGTCATGTGGGAATAACTATTTCCAGTCGCGAAAACGTATAGGGCGTCCGTGCTTATTATACCAAATCAAAAGGTGCTCTGGGCCTTGCGTAGATAAAATTAGCAAACTTGAGTATGAAAAGGCCGTGAAACAGGCTATGCAATTTTTATCTGGTGCAAGTAAGTTAGTTCAAGTCGAATTGATAGATGCTATGGATGCGGCAAGTGCTAATCTAGAATTCGAGAGGGCTGCAATCATCAGAGATAGAATTAAGCTGCTGACCAAAATGCAGGAAAAAAGCTTAATGCTGGATTATAATCGCGATATAGAAATTCATATTTTTGCTCGCCATACTGAAGGGGCGTTCGCCTGCCTGCAGATTTTTTTCATGCGAGATGGTCGCAACTATAAAAATCAACAATATTTTTTGAAAGATATAGATGGTGATGATTATGAAAACGCTATCAATATTTTTATTATTCAACTATACGAAACAATTCCACTCCCTGATGAAGTTTGGCTGAATACCGAGATAGATGGTGTAAAAATCTTGCAAGATGCGATAATAAAAAAATATGTAACTGATACAAAGGTTTTAGCACCAAAGCACCCATCTTTAGAATCTAATATAATGGAATTTGCAATAAAAAATGCAAAAAATGCTTTAGGCGAATATCAGAAAGAATACCTAAAACAGCTTAATATGTTTGCTCGTATCCAAGAGATTTTATCGCTTCCGAATATACCTGAAAGAATTGAGGTATATGACAATAGCCACATATCTGGAAAGTACGCTTTTGGATGTATGGTTGTAGCTGGAATAAATGGATTTATCAAAAGTGAATACAGGAAGTTTAAAATTAAAAATGTACCAGCTGTACTCGATGCAGGAGCGGAGTTTCCGAAGAGGTCTGATGGAACAGCAGATGACTATGCAATGCTTTCTGAAGTATTAAATAGAAGGCTAAAAAATTTAGTTGATGATAAATTCCCAAGTATAATGTTAATAGATGGTGGTAGAGGTCACCTTTCTGTTGCATATGATATACTTAAGAATCACAACCTGCAGGATAAAATAGCTTTACTGTGTATTGCAAAAGGTGAAAATCGTAATGCTGGAGAAGAGTGGTTTTATGTACAGGAGAGAAAAAAATTTCAACTAAATAAGCATGATGACGTGTTATTTTACTTGCAAAATCTACGTGATGAAGTGCATAGATTCGCCATTACAACGCATAGAAAGGCAAGAACAAAAGAAACATTGAAATCTTCTGTATCAAAAATTTCAGGCATTGGCCATAAAAAAACTCAGCTGTTGCTTAGTATATTCGGCTCCTATGAGCGGATAAAATCTGCTACATTCGAAGAGCTAGCAAGCATCAAAGCGATTGGTAAAAAAAGTGCTGAGAAAATAAATACATTTTTTAGAAGCTTGTAATATAGCTGAGTTAGTGTAAAAAGAATATAAATCTGGTCAAAGCACCTAGAGCGCATTTCGCTAGCTCAGCAATGATGGCTATGCACATTTGCGTTTTACAGCAAACTTATCAAATGGAGCGAATAATGCTAAATTCTTCGAAATTCTTTTTTTATATATCTTGCCTATCTTTTTTATTAAGTGGTTGTGCGACTGAGAGAATAAATACAGGCTATCAATATGAAAATGCTTCATTAAATAGCATAGTAATGCTGAAATCTTCAGCGAGTGACGTAGTGCGCATTCTTGGTACGCCAACAGCTGAGTCAGATTTTGGGCCAAAAACTTACCTCTATATAGGCGCAAAGTATAACAAAACCGCTTTCTTCGAGCAAAAATTGGTAGAGCAGAAGATAGTAGCTGTGTCATTTAACGGCAATGATATAGTTGATAAGTTAACTATTTATGACACAAAGGATGCTAGAAATTTAGCATTTAGCAAAGATGAGATAAAAATAGCTGGCAATGAGGTGAGTCTCTGGAAACAAATGCTGAAAAATCTTGGCAGGTTTGACAAATCATCAAATCGCAATTAACAGAGATATTATGCTATATATGAGCTTACAAGTTAATAGCCGAGTTCTAGCATTTCACGTATCAGTGCCAGAGCCGAAAAATGGCGCTAAGATTTTGCTGTCATTCGATCCTGATGACTGTTTTAATGCTTTATATAGCATAATAATCCAAGATCTTGCCGCGATGGGGAGGGAAGACTCAGCGCACGTCAGCACAAGAAATACTACTGGGATAAGGTATCTGTATTCTACATATGTAAATAAATTTAAATATGACGAAGAATGGAGGTTCGAATCGTCTGTCTGGCTGGCTACAAGAATTAAAGAATTAGATGAAGTGAGGCAAGACTCAATTCATGCATTTGCCGATAAGTTAAGCTGCTTTATAGATGTTGAATTCTGGACAAAATCTAAATCTTGGCTTGGTTGGTTACGTACACGGATTTTTGGTGAGCGAGAGTATGACCATAAAATATCTATTTGTTTATACTAGAATAACAAACCCGCAGATATCTAGCTATATATCCTCAATTTTTGAAAGATCCCATGATATGCTAAAAGATTCAAATGTTGTGTTATTTAACACATTTCTCCCAGAACATATAAGATTTTCTGATGTGATTCGTAGTCATGTTTGGATTCCACACAATATATTTGGTCATGCGCTCGGTTTAAAACACCAAGATGGTCAAAATCATGGTGGTAGACACTATAAATCTTATATGAATAAATCTTATATTAATAATTCAGAAAAAGAGCAAGAGCTCGCAGATTGTGTTAAAGAGCTATTTAATAGTTGTGGCATTATAAATGAAATCACTCCTGTTGACTTAAAAGGATTGCAAAACATATGGGGCAGTAAAAAGATTAACGGAAACCCAACTTGTTATCGTCACATGGAAGCTTTTGAGGATGAGTACTCTGCTTTCGTAAACGTTGTAGACCTAGATATATGATTAGCATATCAATTAATGATCTTGTCCCAGCGTTTCAAAGAATTAGGTGAAGCGACACAAGAGTCAATTCATGCATTTGCAGATAAGGTAAGCTGCTTTATAGATGTTGAATTCTTGACAAAATCTACATCTTGGTTTGGTTGGTTATATAGACAAGTTTGGGGAGAGCAAGAGTATGACCATAAAATATCTATTTGTTATACTGAAATAAAAAGCGTGAGGATATCTGACTATATATCCTCCATTCTTGAAAGATCCGATGATACGCTAAAAGATTCAAATGTTGTGCTATTTAACACATTTCTCTCAAAACATATGAGATTTTCTGATGTGATTAATAGTTATGTTTGGATTCCACACAATGTATTTGGTCATGCGCTCGGCTTAAAACACCTAGATGGTCAAAGTCATAGTGGTATACACTATCAATCTTATATGAATCATTCTTATATTAATAATTCAGCAAAAGAGCAAGAGCTCTCAGATTGTGTTAAAGAGCTATTTAAGCGTTGTGGCATTATAAATGAAATCACTCCTGTTGATTTAAAAGGATTGCAAAACATATGGGGCAGTAAAAATATTAACGAAAACACAGCTTGTTATCGTCAAGTCGAGGCTTTTGAGGAAAAATACTCTGATTTCGTAAATATTGTAAACGTAGATATATGATTAGCATATCAATTAATGATCTTGTCCCAGCGTTTCATTTACCAGTACATCAATTAAGAAAGGGCTCAGAGATTTTGCTATCATTTGATCCTGATGACTGTTTATATGCTTTATATAGCATAGCAGAGGATCTTAGGGTGATGCAAGACTCAACGGACTTAATGAACGTATCACCAAGAGAAGTTATGAGTCTGCCTTTTTACATATGCAGCATATGTATGCCGCATATGTAAAGAAATTGAGGGAAGAAGAATCTAGGCTAAAAGTGGTTTTAGAAGAATCTAAGCTAAAAGAGAGTGTCAAGCTGGCTATAAAAATTGAAGAATTAGATGAAGCGACACAAGAGTCAATTCAGGCATTTGCAGATAAGCTAAGCTGCTTTATAGATGTTGAATTCTGGACAAAATCTACGTCATGGCTCGGTTGGTTATATAGAAAAATTTGGGGAGAGGGAAGATACGATCATAAAATATCTATTTGTTACTCAGAGATATTAAACAAGCAGGCATCTGATGCTATATCTTCTATCATTAAAATATATGACGAATTCCATAACAGAGCAGCGTCTCACAGATTGTATTCGCGAAGTGACTGCTCTAAATATGCTGGAAGATTCAGAAGTTGCTGTGATGTTGGAGTGTGCTGGTATAGTGAGTGACATCACTCCCGTCGATTTAAAAGGATTGCAAAATATGTGGTGCAGCAAGCAAATTGACAGCGATAATAACGCTTTTTGCTATAATCAAATTATGACTCTTCAGGAGAATTATCCTGATTTAGTAAGTTTTGTTGATGATTGAGTTACTTAAGTTGAGACATCTTTAAAATCTTAAGAAAACACACACGATCCTGCGCATAGGAGTTTAGGTATATAAATATTCTTGCTTTATTAAGGAAAAATTTATATATTACTATCAGTATTAGTTGTCGAATGCGCTTGTGGGGATAGGAAATCAGTTATGCAGATTGCATTTAAGGTAGACAAATATCATTTCATTTTAATAGTTATGGTTGTATTTTCCTTGTTATACAACATAACATTACGTAGTATGCAGGAAAGCTCTGTAGCACTTTCCTTTGATCTATTTAAAGATACAGCACAAGAAGCCGACGATGCCTCAGATGATAGCGTGGCAGGTGGTGTAGAAGACGATGCTGACTTCCAGGCTGCGTCAAATCTCGACAATAATAGCAGGATATATGTCGACGGGTTCAATAACACTGTAACATTTATCTATGGTGATACGCTGTTTAAGGTACTCAAAGATTTGGGAGTGTCGTCTAATGACTCTTTTTTTGTCGCAAAATCAGTTAATAAAGTCTTTAAGTTATCTACAATCAAGGCTGGTGAGAAGATTGAAATTACGGCATATACAGAGACTATGGCACCTGCTTATATGAGTAAATCTCCTAGCGCAGTTGCGATTACCTTTCAAGATAAAAAGGTAGTAGTAAAGCGTAAGTCTGCCCAAGAATATACGGCTGAGATCATAGCATTACCTACCACTATCGAAAAACGGATTATTTCTGGCTCTGTGCAGAACTCTTTTTTAAGCACAGCGAAAAAGAGCGGTCTTTCTAATACACTTGCGTCAGATTTCGTAAGAATATTTAGCTACGACATAGATTTTCAGCGTGATATTGAGACTGGTGCTGAGTTTAAGGTATTATATGATTCTCATGTTAATGAAAAAGGCAAAAAAGTAAAAGATGGGAAGATAATATATGCAGCTTTGCAAGTCAAAGATAGGGTTATTGAAATCTATAGACATGACTTTGCTGATAGTGGCGCGGAATATTTTTATAAAAATGGTGCTAGCATTAAAAAAGCACTTCTGAAAACACCTGTAAAAAGTGCCATCATTAGCTCTGGCTATGGCATGCGAAAGCACCCTGTGCTTGGTTATTCGAAGGTCCATAGGGGTCTTGATTATGCAGCTCCGACTGGCACACCTGTTTTGGCTGCAGGTGACGGCGTTATAGAATCTGTGAAAAATCATAATACTTATGGAAAATATGTGAAGATCAAGCATGGACAAAAATATGCAACTTTATATGCGCATCTTCAGAAATTCTCCCCACACTTTAAAGCTGGTGCCAAAGTTAAACAAGGAGATATCATAGGATATGTAGGAGCAACTGGTCTTGCGACTGGGCCACATTTGCATTATGAAGTACACGTAGATGGAAAACAGGTCAATCCTGCAAAAGTTAGCATAATGCAGTCTGTCAATAACTTAAATGCAAAACAATTGGTTGCATTCAAAGCTCAACAACGTAATATAGAGAAGATGCTGAATGATCCAGCTTATCTCGCATCTTCTGGCCAAGTGAGTGCCTCTAATTCCTAAATGGTAATATTTATTAGTCAAGTTCATGACTCTTAAATGTCATTTTGATGTAAGATGAGTGATTTTTCTGCTATAGTCTCCAAGTTGAGTTAGGCGATTGATATTCACTATAGTGTTTTCGCGAATGCGTGAGTAGTAGGCGCTATGATGAGGCGAAGTGTAGTAAAATCTGTATGAGCTTCGGAGCCACATCACATTAACTTAAATGGAAAATACTATAGTTGTGGATCATGCCGCGGAGTATGCTATGGCACTGTTAACAAAGTGCTTTAGTTTTGGATTTTTGAGCATGACACATTTTCAATATCTATAATTGGTACGTACGTGAGGAGATTTCTGTTGAGAAACTTAGCTTCAGTTTTATCTTTGTTACTTGGAGCTTGTAGTGGTGGTCATGATAGGCCATACGTAGACGATAAACAAACATTGTATTATGGACGATACGGTGTAGTAAAATTTGTAACAATTGAAAGCGAAGTATCTCTAAAACAATTCGCATCTGCTAATGGCTTACAAGCGACTGAGATTGCAAAGATAAACAGCTTGCATGTAAATTCCTATCTATATAGCGGACAAATCATTAAAATTCCTGCCATCCGGCATATCGAAAGCGAGGTAGCTTTTTCGCCTCCTGCTGCTAATGAAGAGACGCAATATATAGAAGAAGCAAGGTCATTGATGAACGAGCCAGATGTTGATCACAAAGAAGAAGTTGATCTGCATACTGCACCATCGCAAGAAGAGGCTTCACACAGTCAAGAGAAAAACACAGGAAGTTATACTGATTTAGAGCGTCAAGTTAATGAAAATGAATTGGATGATGCGGAAACCAAGTCTACTACCACCAAGAATGACACTGCGGTTGAGAAAAAAACTGCAGCTGAATCAACTCAATCAAGCTTTAAATATAAGACACCTTTGAATTCTAGCGAATTTATTTGGCCATTACATGGCAAGATATTAGCCAGATATAGTAAGACACCTAATAAAAGTCACGAGTCCATAAATATAGCAGCGGCAGCTGGCGCAAAAATCAAGGCCATAGCTGACGGTGATGTTATATACGTCGGACGTGAGCCAAAGGTATACGGCAATTTGGTAGTATTAAAACATGATAATGGATATTTTTCTGCATATGCGCATAGTGAGAAGATTTTAGTAAAAAAAGGCACTCATGTGAAACAAGGTACTATCATCGCATTAGTTGGCTCTACTGGAGCAGTAAAATTGCCTCAATTATATTTTTCTATGCGAAAAGGAAAGAAAACTATTGATCCAGAATCAGAGCCGAGCTCTTGATGATCACTCAAGAAGCATTAGGAGTGCTCGTCAAATGTGAGTTATAGTATAGTAAAAGCAGTTAAAAAGGCTTCGGATTAGAGTATAGTGAAATAATTTATGCATTATTCATTAGATTTTCGGATTAGAGTAATAAAGTTTATAGAAAGTGGTAGCAGTAAGTCGGAAGCATCGAGAGTTTTTAGTGTAGCCCGTAGTA